>JAYEVD010000573.1:0-94754 GCA_036346405.1 Phyllostachys edulis
CATATTCTTCTTGATTTCCTTGATGTCGCGTCTTCCAACCTGCTTTTCCACGATCCGTCTCTCAAGAGTGGGTTGAACTTCCAAAGCATTCACATGGCCTTGCTTGACAATCTCCAAGTTCGTGTGCTTCATTCTTTATATAATTTCGCCGATTATTACAGAACCAAAATGGTGTTGCAATACGCCTTTCTCGCCGTGAGCATCTACGCAACAACATTTGCTTTGCGATGATGATAATGAATTCCAAGGTCGTAATCTTTTATCAACTCTAACCATCTTCTCAGCGGAGGTTGAGTTGAGGTCGGGTAAAGATGTATTTCAGACTCTTATGATCCGTGAAAATCTCACAACGGTTACCAATGAGGTAATGCCGCTTGGATCTTCAAAGCATGCACAATTGCTATTAACTTCGAGATCATGAGTTGGGTAATTTCCTTCGTGTGGCCTCAAGCGGCGGGATGCATAAGCCACGACTTTGCCTTCTGCATCGGGACACATCCATGGCCTTAATCGAGATCGCCGCGAGAAGATTTCAAAGTCCTTATGAATGTCGGGTAATACTAGCAGTGCAGAAACTAAACTCTTCTTGACTCTGGAAACTCTTCATGCAGCATCATCCATTCAAACTTCTTTTCCTTCTTGAAGTTGTGTCATAGGCCTTCTTTGTCTTGGAGAATCCTTCAATGAAACTGCGGTAATAATAAGCTAGTCCAAGGAAACTCCTTACTTACGTGACGGACTTTGGTTGCTTCCAATCCATAACGGCTTCGACCTTGGCTGGGTCTCTGACAACTCCTCCCTCTTGATCACGATATGACCAAGGAAGGCCACTTGCTTTAGCCAGAATTCGCTCTTGCTGAATTTGGCGTAAAGCTGGTGTTCTCTGAGTTTCTCCAAAATCATCCTTAGGTGCTTCTCGTGTTCTTCTTCATCCTTTGAATAAATGAGAATGTCATCGATGAAAACAACCACAAACTTATCCAAGAATTCCATGAACACTTTGTTCATCATATTCATGAAGTAGGCAGGGGCGTTTGTCAAACCGAAAGACATGACTGTAAATTCATACAACCCATATCTGGTCGTGAAGGTAGTCTTTGGGATATCTTCTGGCCGGATCTTTAGTTGATGATAGCCGGATCGTAGATCGATCTTTGAAGATGCTTGCTCCTTCAATTGATCGAACAGATCATCAATCCTTGGTAGCGGATACTTGTTTTTGATCGTCACCTCATTGAGCGATCTATAATCCACACACATTCTCATACTATTGTCCTTCTTCTTGACAAATAGTACGGGTGCTCCCCAAGGTGATGAACTTGGTCGAATATAACCCTTGCTTCTTAGTTCTTCAATTTGTTTCTTCAGTTCTGCTAGCTCATTGGCAGGCGTGCAGCAGGGTCGCCGAGATTGGAGGCGGTCCACAGGACTAAGTCAATTAACATTACGTCCCTATCCGGTGGCATCTTAGAATAACTCATCGAGGAAAAACATCTGGGTATTCTTGCACTACTGGTATGTCTTCAAGTTTTATTTCCTTCAAGCTGGTCAGGATGGAACTTCCTCCGGTAGAAGACTTGGGTCTGAATTCTACTAATTCTCCTTGTGCATTGGTGAGGGTGATAGATCTATTGGCACAGATCTATCATCACGATTCTTGGCTAGCTGATCCATTCCAAGAATCACATCGAGACCTTGAGATTGCGAACTATCAAGTCCGCTAGAAAAGGTACTCGGATATTTCAAGGGTAAGGTTTGGGCATAGAAACTCGGTTCTCATTTACGAGCCAGGAGTGGACTATCATAGGGTTAACTAAAGAGAGATAGGTAACCCATATTTTCCCACAAATTTATCGGAAACAAAGGAATGCGATGCTCAGGAATCAAATAGGGACGATCTTTGGTCTTGAATTAACAAAAGCGTACAAGAACGACATCCGGTCTTTGCTTGAGCTTCCTCTGCTGTGGCGTGGTTCACGTCCCTTCGTGTCTTGATTTGTCTTCGTGGCGGCGGAGGTTACGCGATAGCTTGGACTCGGGTTTAGGGGCAGTGGGAGTAACTTCTTAGGACACCTATTGGCGAAGTGTCCTTCTCGGCAGTGATAGCAAGTAATCTCGAAGAGTTCTTGATTTGGGCCTCCAGCAGACGAGTTGTGGATTCGGAAGTGTTGGCGTTACCTTGGTCTTTGAAGCTCTGGGTGTGGTAGACTGAAATCTTCCACGCTGCGGGCTGAGGTTGGCGGCGAGTTTGGGTTGCCCTCGAGTTGAACCTCGGCGGCCATCCTCCGCTTGCGTTCTCCATCTCTATATGTTTGCCTTCTGGCGAATTGCCTTGTCCACCTGGCTGTTGGAAGTTAGTGAAGTCTGAAATCGGTTGGCGGATATCTCATCATTGATCCTTCCATAAACTTTTCCTGCCTATCTTCATCTCTGCGCTCGTCATGCGGGGCATAGCGGCGAGCTGGTTGAACTTATGCGGTACTCGCTCACCGGCGGTTGCCTTAGCGCAGTCTTGGCAAAATTCCTTCTTTTTCAATGCCATCACCTACTTGTGAATGTGAGCATAATGGAAGGCTCACACAAACTCTTCCCAAGTGATAGCTTGGCGTTGGCATGGGTGATCAGAGGTTATCCCACCACTCAAGCGGGACCCTTGAGTTGGTGGGCGAAAAAGTACCTCTCGCGATCCGAGACTTTGGGTAATATCCAACTTCTTCCCTATGGCACGAAGCCAATAAATCGCCGTCCATAGGTTCAAGATCTTCTTGGAGAACGTCGGAGGACGCATCCTCATGAACTCCGACATTGACAACTTTTGCGGAGGTGGGGGTGGAGGTGGAGGTGGGAGTGGGTTGCGGCTTGCACGTTCACGAGCAGCTGGCGAGTGATTGAGCCAACAAACTCATCATATCGTCTGGTGGGCCATTAATTGGCCTTGACTAGGCTCTTGATTGGTGGAGGTGGTGGCTGCTGGACGGGATTTTCCCGATAATCCGCGTTCTCGTTTCCTGACCTTGAGCAACGCCACGCTTGCCGATGCGGTGGTCACCATCGCTAGATGTTTCTAAGGATTTTAGAAGAGAGATAGAACGAAAGCTCTAAAGGGGTAAATCTAATTAGCCCAAGAACAATCACAAGACAAAGAGCCAAAATTTTCTAAAATAATTCTTTTATTATTTTATTTTATTCTTTAGTTATGGCTATCACAATGGTAACGATAGCTCATAATTAGCATCTAACGATTACAATATGGGAAACAACTAAGGGGTGATTGGGGTATAATCACGCTCACTAGAGCTACCCTCATGCCGCCTTGTAGCAAGCTAGCTCTTCTTCCACGGCCTTGACCTTTCTTCCACCTCTTGTAGGTGTCTTGAGCTGACGCTTGGTCGTCTAGAGCGTTTCCATAGGCATAGTCCATCGCCTTGCACAAGTTCACGATGCGTGAAGCTCGGGAGAGTCCTCTTCCTCGGTGGGCAAAAGGTCTTTATCCACCTGGCCTGAACGATGCATTGGATGGTAGTGAAACTTCGAGCCATGGAATCGATTGTTGTAAGTGTAGCGCGTCTTGTGGCTTCTCTGGCTGCGTCTTGAATGCCTTCCCGAAGGTGCCACGTCTTATTGGGCGTCGATGATGTGGAAATCCGTGTTTGGGTTATGGTTGGCGTGAGGATCACTTCAACTCTCGGCGATATTGGCTTCCCACTTTATATGGTACCCTTGATATGTTGGTCTTTCGTTGTAGTCCGGTGTTGCATCATCTTCCAAAAGTGCAGCCCAATGTCGTGAAAATTCCGTGGGAGATCAGGGTTGGTTTTTGACCATCTACAATTTTAGAAGGAGATGAGTTAGTAATTGTTTTAAAGAAAGGTTGAGAAGACTCTTGGATAGACCCAAAATACTTTTAGTTTTTGAAAATAAGTCCTTAAGGCATTTTCTAAGGCCACGACCTACGATCGATATGGCTCGATACCACTTTTGTCGAACCGGGGCGAAGGATCCCGAATTCTCGTGTTCATACACTAGTCCGGGATTTCTAGTGTACAGTTAAACAAAAGTGATAATCAAAACATATCACGTATTTTATTAATAATTATTGAGTTTATTACAAAGCGGGCTCGAGGCCAAATAAAGTAAAACACAGCGGAAATAAAATAGTAGTAGTAGACCCAACGATTCACCACAGGCAATCGTCTGGGGGAGCGTGGCCTAAGCATCGATGTCCTCACCGTCTTGATAGAAGTCTTCTCCTGAATAAAGATTATTCAGCAAGAGTAAGCACTACCACTGTGCTTGCAAGCTACACCGTAAAATGTGATTGAATGCATGCATAAAGTGAGCAAAGGGTAATGGCAGGGTTTATTTGCATAAGACAGCATTTTCAGTTTAAATACTCTTAGTGATTTCCAAGGCCATTTTTAGAATAAGATCAAAATCATATTTCAATTTCTCAATGTCAAGTGTAGGATGAACCTCCATACACAAATGGTGAAGGACTACCTCCCTTACACCGAAGCTTCGCCCAATCCCATTTTCATGAACCGGTGACAAAGTCTTTTCAAACAAAACCGAGACTAACTTTGAGTGGCTTACATTAAGCATGTCCATGACCGTGGACATGGCTATTGAATAGATTAATACTCTGCAGAGTTGGTGCAATTTTACCCACAATAGATAGTTTGCTTATTATGTCGGCCAATACACGCTTAGTGAGGCGTGCGACTAAGCGACTATCACGAGGCCTTTACCTACACTATTTCAACATAATTATGCCCGCTAAGGTTTCAGAATCGAAGGCTTCGCACCTGCGACTACCCCTCTTGCGCCATGTGGGTATCATTAATAAGTCTTCACGACTCCACATCTTTCCAAGACATAAACATGGTGAGATAATATAGCTTATTTGGCCAAGTCTGTCCCATTCGGACTTGTGGTGGTACGAGTTTGGCTTAACATCCATGCCCGCATGACTGGGTGACTTCCAAAACAAACCCTGGGTCTCAAACATTCGCTGTATTGAGCCCGTGCATGAACTTGCACCCACCAACAATCCAATTCACCCAAGTCTAAACCAATTTCATTTATTTTTCTTTTGTCAAGACATTTTCCAATCATCTATGGTAAAAACAATACCATAGATTCATTTTCAAAACAACTTTATATTTTGGCAAAATTCCCAAATCATCTTTTGGTCTAAGCAATGACTAAGCATAAATATCTTAATTATTTTACTAAGGTGACAAGGGCATGGCATTTCAAGCATCAAGATTGGCTATACAAAGGAATTGGCATAACTAAAAATTAAAACAGAATTTAAAATACTTGGATACAAATATGCATGCAATAATAACTTTAAAAACAGAATTAATTAACTTTGAAATACTGGGATCAAGATGGTCAAGAATGTAACTTGCCTTCGTTGAAGTCTTGAGATTCTAAACCCTCTGAAAGATCTACCTCTCCGGAATCGTCAAACTCTATACGCGAGAGTACGACAAATTCAAATGAAATTCAAATAAATCCAAAAAGACAAATCAAATTAACTCCAAATGAAATAATTTTATTTTATTTATCTAGATAATAATTTTCTAAGATTTTAGCAATTTGAATCACTCAATTTGAAGTTGTGGTTCAAAAGATATGAATTTTACAAGTTTTAGTCTAAATTTGATATTAAAAGAATTTGTAAATTTAAATACAGATTCAAAATAACTTCAAATTAAATAATTTTGGTTTAGTTGGCTAGATAATGATTTTATATGAATTTAGAAATTTGAAACACCCAATTTGGAGATTGGATGCAAAAGTTATGAATTTTAGAAGTTTAAACCTAAATCTGAAATTTAAATGAAATTCGGTTTATTTTCTAAAGGAAAATCCATTTATTGCATAGTGGCGTCGACCACAGTGTTTCGGGATTTAAAAGAATTTAAATTAATTTCGACATGTGGGCCCCATGTGTCATAGACATGGCTACGTGGACTAAGTCCACGGGACCTATGAACCTAGGGGTTGTGCCTCACGTGGTGGGGGTAAGGGTGATGTGGCGTCAGCAGTAGCCACATCAGCCCGTTGTTGATGTGGCGATGTGGTGGCAATGGCGTGGCGAACCACGTCGGCCGACAAGGTCGAGGGCGTGGCGAGCTCGGTCGGCGTTCTCGTCATGGCGAGTCGTGTGGGTGATACCAACAGAGAGAGGATGAGATGGGGTCTGATGTGCTACCTTGGGGCGGCGAATCGACGCGTTTTGGTCATCGGCGAGGTTTGGCGGCGGCGTTGTGGGGTCGTCGACAAGGAAGAAGCTCGGGGTCTTGGGACGATGGATGAGCGCACGAGCCAGCGATCTTCGCGCGGTCTCAGAGGTGTGGGACGGTGGGGCTGGAAAGGGGCGGTGGTGCTTGGGAATCGGAGAAGAAGTGGCTTCGGTCGCGGTGAAAACTCCAAAATTGGGGTGCTAGGAGGAGGAGGAGGGCAATGGATGGTGGCTGTGGTGTGGGGAGAAAGCGCACGGGGCTCCTTTATATAGGGCCGGGGGGCGGAGCTACGTGTAGATCACAAAGGTCACCGCCGGTCCGTGGCGAGAATCAACGAATCGTGGACGAAGAAGGAAAGGAATGGCGGGTTGGGTGCGATTCGACGGCGATTTTAATCTGTGCGATGATTCGAGGATTAGATCGTGATTTCGCCGAGGATGGAAAGGATTTGAAAACCAGCAATGGCGGTCACTGGCGGAGATGGAAACCGCGCGACGAAGAAGGAAAGAGGTAGGGGACGACCTTGTTCTCGTGGGCCCTTTGTCGGAAAGAAAGAGAAGGAAAGAGAGAGCGGCGTCGAAGCCGTCAAATCTTGATCCAACGATCATGGTGAGGGTAAGCGGTAAGCGGGCCGTCGCGTCGTCTTGGGGATTTGGGCCGGCCAAATTCAGCCCAGACACTATTTAGGGTTTTTCTTTGATTTTCTAATTGATTTAATTCAGATAATTCAAAGAGGCTTTAGAAAATAGCAAATAAATTCCAAAAATTCTAGAAAAATTCACAGAAATTACTAGAATGATTTTGGACTTAAATAAAATAATTTCAACTTAAACTTGTTAATAGTTTTTGTATTTAACTTTGTTTTAGCTTTAAGGTTAATAATAGGAGCTTTAGAAAATTTCGGAAAATCCACCAAAATAAATAAGTTTTTAAATTTTCTCAGAATTTGAATTTTTGAGCTGTTACACGTTTGTGATACGTTACATATCACGAGCGGTTCCGTAATAGAACCGTCTGTGATATTTAGGACCGTCCGTCGAATCGTATGGTCCCGTCGGAGAAGCGTTTGGCGATCCGAACGTCTCCTCCGATCGGGACAAATCAATCTCGATCGGACGATCTAACAGCCCAGTTCTATAAAATAGCAAACAAATAGCAAAAAAAATCATAAAATCCCAAAATAATTCATGGAGGTTCCTCGGATGTGATAATACTCAAATAAAATTATAATACCAAAATTATAAGCATTTTCTAGTGTAAAAATTAGACTTCTATTCAATAACTACCTAAGCTAGGTTTGAATTTAGTTTAAGCAAATAACACTTGAACAATGAGGCTTCAAATTTTAGTTGAGTATTATCATATCCCAGAACCTCCTTGAATATTTTGAGATTTTATGATTTGACTGAAAATTAATTTATGCCTTCGACAATTTGTTTGACTTCAAAATTCATATCTAATTCAACTCAACTCCAAATCAAGTGAAACCAATTTTCATACTCCACATTACAATGAGCGTCCACATTGACATCAATATTGAAGATGAAAAGTCCATAACACATTAACACATGACAATGGAATAAATTAATTACAATGGAGTAAATTCTTAATTAAAATATAGCCCTTCATGATGATCGACGCGCATATAGCTAGCTTCCTCACCGGGTTCTTCCTTGAACTCGATGCCGAGTCTCGAAAGGAGGCAACTCAAATCAAATTGTTTGTATTCTTCTCGTCCACTACATTCTCAACTCCGACAATCCTCCTTTTTCCATGAAGAACTACGTGGCGCTTCTTATTTGCGAATTGGTTACATAGAAGACTTGAACAACTTGGTTAGCTAGTATGAATGGTTCGTCTTTGTATCCGAAACACGTTCGAGGTCCACGGTAGTGACGCCGTGCTTTGTCGACCTTCACTGTGGGAGATGGACCTTGACACAAAAGCAGGTGGATCTTGAAAAGCACGTGGTCGAGGTCCCATATCTCCTCTATTTGCCCATAGTACAAGCTCCTCAAATTTATCGATTACTACATGCATCTATCTACGGACTTGCCCGTTTCTAGGCAGTGCTCTTCCTATCTGGTGCTAGTATAAAATGTATACCCATTTATGTCGTTGTAACATCCCCAAGTTAATTAATGATAATTAGTATGCATCTTATCAGCATTCATGGCATTTTGGAAACATTTGCATAAATTATTGCACTTGAAAAATCTAAATCAAAGTTTAAACCTACAACTTAAATCTAAACTCCAAAAGAAAACAAGAACAAAAACTTTTGATTATCATCTGGAACTAATTTATTCAAATACTAGAATAATTATAATGAATAAATATAATTTTTACCAAATTTTTGGAACTTAAATTGACTAAAAGAAAATTCAAACTCAAATCAATAACCTATCCAAAGTTTGAATTTAAATTATACAAATTAAATCATCAACAGTGGGTTTTCAAATTTTATTTGGGAACTAGGATGTCCCAGGAACACCCTTGAATTAATTCAGCATTTTTGAATTTTATTCCTATTTTTAAAGCCTCGGTCAAACCCTCTATTTTACGGTCCGTCGATTTGAAACTTCGGACTCAAATCTTGTTGAACCGACCGGACCCCAACCCAACTATCTGCACCGCACCATCTAGCTGCACCGGACCCAACCTCCTAGGACCGTTCGATCCAGATTCGACGATCCAGACCACCGACCCGAACCAGCCACTGTTCCGACCCGCGCCCACTTGGTCCAACCGCACCAACTCGCCCGCACCCGTTCGCTCTCAGTCGCTGCAGGTGGGCCGCCCTTCGCGCAATCATCTTCTTCCTCGGGCCGGCTCGCGCGCAAGACTCCAGCTCCATGCGATGCCGCGCTCTGCCGCTCCTCCGTTAACACCGCGGCGGCGTCCCTCCACCGCCCCAGCGACCATTCTGGTGCATCGCCCTTAACGCCGCCTCCTTCTCCGTCCTTTGCATCGCTCAAAACCCGTTCCTTCCCCATTTTGCTCACTTTTTGCTTGGCCAAGAAGAAAGCGGCGGGGAGCTCACCTCACTTGCCCCTAGCAGGCTCGCAAGGCCATAGCAGGACTCCACTCACCATGCCGTTTCCATTTTTGCCGTTCCGAGCCTTCGTGCGTCCCCTAAAAATCGGCGCATCTTCTTAAATCTTCGGCTCCGGTAGCCTTGGCGACACTTGTGGCGCTCGGTGAGTGTTTTCTCGCCTTTGTGTCCTTTGAGATCGCTTAGTCATGAGGAGTTTATTCTTTGAGACTAATTTGGATTTGGTGCCTTGTCGAGAATTCGACCGTTCTTCTCCAACCTCGATAAATCGCCGTCGACATCACAGGCGCCACCGTTGTCCTTTGTCATTATTGTTGGGGGCACTTCCCGAGCCTCCTTGACCACCGGCGGCGGTCCATGATTGCCACCCCATTGTCTCCACCTCCGGCCACCGTGAGTTTGACTCGGCAACCATCGGACTCGCGCCACCAAAGAACGAGTTCGCGAGGTTACTCACGACGTGCGACTTGGTCCCGACCCTAGAGAGTCCCCGATCGCGAATCACTGCAGCCCACGCCGCCAGCGCGCGAGCTCCGTTTAAACAGCCGGCGATTAAGGTAATGACCGGTCATTAGCGCTAATCAAGTTTTGTAATGTTCAGTATGGCGTGTAGGCTACGGGGTTAATCCAAATTAAGGATTTAGTTAAACTGTTTAGATCTTGGAGTGTTTGACATGTGGGCCCGTGAGTTCGCTAAGAGGATGTGCAGAGTATCATGTGCATATTCGCTATGCAAAGCGTATTCTTTGTATGCTTAGAATGAATTTACGTTCTTGAGTAGAAGGCGTATTTTCTTAAATACGCTTCGGTGAAGTTCTTGGTATGAGACCAGGTCAATGTTGGTAGGTCAAACCCTTGAGCCGGTCCCGCTTGTCAGTCTCTAAGGCTAGTTGGACATCGGTATAAAAAGTATTTAGTACTTAAGAAAATCCGAATACAATCATTTGTGCAATGAAAATTGGATTAACTTCTAAAATGTATAACTAAATCATATCAACTCCAAAAGCAGTGAAACCAATTTTGTTAATTTTCATTTTAAATGAACCTTGTTATAAAATTGGTTTCAAACATGCCACTATCCCAAAAAATATATTTGGTGAAAAATGATCCAAAACTAAATTTATTTATACCCTAGAAAATGCTTTTAACTTTAAGAATTCATAACTATTTCATCTTAACTCCAAAATGGATGAAACCAGTTTTGATAATTTTAATTTTAAGTGAAATTTATTTTAAAATAGGTTTCAAACATGTCTCTATAACAGAGAAGGTAATTTTGGAAAAATGATCCTTGAACTCTATTATTTTTACTATAGAAAAAGGTGATAACTTTGAAATTATATAACTATTTCATAAAAACTCCAAATGAGGTAAACTCAACTATTTTGGTCTTATAATATTATTCTATAATTATCTATGTAATACTTTGCCTCACCGCTACTCTACAAATTTTGGCCAAATAATTAAATTACATGAATTAAGACATATTGAAACTGAAATTCAAACCATCATAACTCTCACATACTAAATCCAAATGGAATGAATCTTTCACTTAAATTCATCTAAAATCATAATCTACCTACTGTAAAAGTTTCATGTATTTTTTAGTATTTTGAATTTTCGGCTTATTTGGTGTTAATTGCAATATCGTTCTTTCGATAGATATCTCGATGATACAAGCGTATGCATGAGTGTAATCTGAGATTGAACAAGTGGTACAACAAAGGTGTGAGCACCCTCCTCGTGGCCATATTGCTCCTTCTGATTTTAAAATGTTTTGTATGGTTTTTAATCTCGTCATTGCATGCTATTTTGAAAAGTATGTTTATGGGTAGAAGAAGTTAATTTCCTACTTGCTGCATTGGCCCTCCTTTGAATGTTGATTACCCTTTTACCTTGAATGATTAAGGCTATATGTTATATGGGATTGTTGCTAATTTGTAGAACGATGCTTAGTCGTGCTAGTAGTTGTAGTTGATAATGGTTGATGGAGCTAGTCCATCGGCCGATGGATCAATTGAATCTTAATGAAATTTGAGGATTATATGGATTTGAGGAAAATGTCCAGATCTTCGTATTTGATTATTATGAATTTGTTTATGGGTTGTTGTTGTGTGTTGGACTTGGACGGGTGATAGGGTGATGAAGGGGTGGTCCTGAATTCGCGTAGCCTCGTCCGGGTATTTGAGACCGATGCGTGGTGTGATGAACCAAGTCTTACGTACAACCACATGCCGGGATAATGGCGAAGGCTTGGCTTAATAATTTGTTGTGTGTTAGCTATCAAAACACAATCAGATTGGCAATTGTTGTTGTTTGGTTTTAATGGCTCTCTTGTCAATCTGGTGGGGGCATGTTACACTTTTATTTTCTTGCCCTTAAGGGTCTTTTGCATTTGCCTTGAAAAGCTAAGGGACTTACTTACACAATGAGGTTAGCCGTGGTTCTAAGCGCGTCACGATAGCCTACCATGGTGGACATCCTCGGGTGGTTTGATAGTTAGGACATGACATTATGCGGACCTCGTTATGATATCTTAGTCACACTCCTACGGAAGAGTGCATGGTGACATTACAAGGTATTCATATCGTGTGGGTAAAGCTGTACAACTTTGCAGAGTCTAAATAAATCTATTCGAATAGCTGTGTCCCCGGTTATGGACATCACTTTTGGGAAAGCATGCACAATTAGCTTTGGGAAATTAAGTTTGGGTTATGGTTAAAAATGTTATGTCTTTATGTTAGTTTGTCCAGATCTGAAATGTTATCTCGAGCGGGTTGTTCGCTTGTTAATCTTGTTATGGAATGAATTGTGTCACGAATGGGATGTTCATGTGTTGATTATATTTGGAGATTATACTGTTGATGATCATTGCTTACTGTTATACAATGTTTTATAAATGGCAATTTGAATCTATCTTGTTTATCTAATTGCAAAACTTGCTTTATCTTTGAAAATTGACTAGTGTAGTAGCCTTCCTTTGATACTTTCATGCATCCTTATTTTTATGGAAAAGTCTCGTGAGTACAACTTTGTACTTAAAATTGTCCATTTGTTCGGTGAGAAGTCATTCAAATTGGGTAAAGTACTTGAGCGCTTCGACTTTAATCGAGTTGGTTGCTTGTGGGATTGTGGGCATGCCAACTTGGTTATTCCTTTTATTTTAAGTTTGTCTTCCGTTGCGATTTATCATTTGATAATTACTTTTGGCCGATTGGCCCTCTTATGCAAACTTGTACATTATGTTTCTATTCAATGATGTTGTATTTACGTTTCCTTTATTCTCGTATATTGTGTATGGATGTGAATACAATGTTGTGTTTGGATATATGCATGTTAGCCACTTGATCCTTGGGAGCTAACATGAGACACCTATCGAGCTTTTCGGAATCATTTTCGTTTCATGTTAAGTATTGTGCTCTTTCGGTGTAATTACTTAGCTTGAAGCGGATCAATCTCTTGGTCCCCACGGTTGTATCCTTGCCATGTGACAATTGTAAATTGTGGCCCTCTTGCCAACCATAGCAGCGTATCATCACTTAATGACCTCCCGGTGATTCGCACCTTTAACCATTCGTTGAACCGAGCGGTTGTGCTCTCGTGATCCAAACCTCGATCGGTGCGGATTACATTGGCGTACCATGTCTTTGTGCTCGTCGATGTATAGGGACACTGGGGTCATGTGTTGCAAGACCGTGAAATGGGCTTGGGCGTGCGTATCTAGATTAGGAGTGATTGATTTCCTTCCGATGGTCCGATACCATCCGTCTCCCCTCATGACGAGATAGAGGCACACCAATCGGTTCCACGAGCCATGTAGTCGACGCAGAACTCAATGACCTCTTCGGTTGCATAACCTTCGATGATGTTGCCCTCCGATTCGAGATCGATTCCGTCACGAGGACTTGAGAATTCCCATGTACCTCTCGAGCGGGTACATATGGCGAGGAACACAGGGCTGCATATCTTTATCTCTTTCACAAGGTAAACAATGAGATGGACCATGATATTGAAAAATGGCGGAGGAAAATACATCTCAAGATGACATAGAGTCGTCACCACCTCGACCCTCTGAGCATCTAGTCCTTGGGGATCGATGACCTTCTCGAGTAATTGAGTTGAAGAAATAACTGACCTCAAGATTGCCACTCGGACCTTGTTCGGCAAGATACTCCTAATTGCAACAGGAAGCATTTGTGTCATCAGCACATGACAATCATGAGACTTCATCCCAATTAATTTCAAATCTTGCATAGAAACAAGTTTCTTAATGTTAGCGGAGTAACCAGACGGGACTTTGACACCATGCAAGCTCTGGCACAGTTTATTTCTCTTGGCCTTGGGCGAGTGTAGCAAGTCGGTGGAAGGTATGTTCGTCCTTTATCGGTCTCTTTCGATGCTAACTCGGTCTTTATGTTCATATCAACCAAGTCACACCGTGCGTTAACACCATCCTTTGTTTTGCCACTAATGTTCAGTAAGAGACCAATCAAGCTATCACATACATTCTTCTCTACGTGCATGACGTCAATGCAATAGCGAACTTCTAAGTGCTCCCAATAAGGCAAGTCCCAAAAATTGACCGCTTCTTCCGAGATGTTCTTCGACGGATTTTTAATTTCGTCTCTTCCCAAGCACAACATCGATATCCTTAACCATATCATATACCTCTTTCCCTCTAAAAGCCTTTGGAGCCGAACTGTCCTCCTTATTTTAAATCGAATTGTTTCTTCATCTTGCGGTATGGGTGACTCTAGGAAGGAACCTACGGTGGCGATATATACCGATTTTGCACGAGTTGTTCGACCATACACTCTCCGTAGCATCTAAGCAAAGGCGAACGAGCTTTGGCTCCTTTAAATCTGGCTTGAAGTCCGACAGTTACCAAGGCGGGAAAATCATTGATAGTGCGAACAACATTGCGCGTAAAGTGAAATTCTCTCGTTTATGCGCATCCCATACCTGCATACCTTCGTTCCCAAAGTGTCACAAGATTTTCCAACAATGGTGCTAGGTACACATCAATATCATTCCCGTGTTGCTTCGCCCTTGGAGAAGTAGTGACATCAAAATGTACTTCCGCTTCATACACGACCAAGGAGGAAGGTTGTACATACATAGATTCACGGACCGGAGTGCTATGTCGGTGCTCATGTTACCGAAAGGATTCATTACATCTGTACTCAACCCTAACCTTATGTTCCTCGGTTCCGCACCGAACTCTTCAAGCTCGATCGAAATTTCTCATTGGGCAAAATCGGCGAGGTGTCTTAGCTTTTCATCTTTCTTACGCTCCTCAGAGTGCCAGCGACAATCTTGCCTCCTTTGGGTTTGCAAATAAGCGCTTCAAGCGTGGGATCACAGTAAATACCACAACATCTTAGCGGGAGGTCCTTCCTCACCTTAGCGATATTCCGACGCTTGTATCGGGATGCTTTGCAGATGGGACATACATGCATGTCTGCATACTCTTTACGGTAGAGGATACAATCGTTCGGACATGCATGTATTCTTTCTACTTCCATTCCCAATGGACAAAGAACCTTCTTTGCTTGGTAGGTGGTGTTGGGCAACACATTTCCCTCGGAAGGATGTTAAGCTAGGAGACCTAATAACGTCGTGAAACTCTTATCGGACCAACCATTGCTCGCCTTCAATTTCAGCAGTTCAATCACAGTTGACAACTATGTGTATTCCACTTGCGACCCGAGGAACAAAGGTCTCACCGAGTCCTCCATTAAGCCCTCAAATTTACAAAACTCTCTCTTTGTAGTTCTCTTACGCATCGCGTAGCATCCGATTCGATTGTCATCGTGCTACCTATCCTCATCAAAAGCAGTCCATATCCGGCATATGGTTGACTTCTCGGTGATGCCGTCATTACGAATTTCTGTATGTCTGCTCTTCACCGCGGATTGGTCCAACATGTATACCCTTTTTGAAACCCCTTGAATCAAGTGCGCTTCTATCTGCTACGGGTTGTTAAACATCTTCAAATTACATAATCAATGCATGAACAATTACATAAATTTTATCCCCTTCTTCAACATATCCCGCCGCAGACTCTTCTAAAAGCAACCACGCCATTAATGTACTCTTGACTCACACGGTTCACACATTACATCCGATTCGGTCCATCTACGCTACACATGTAACAAATTAGTGCCAAATTAGATTAATAAACCGCAAGAAATGCACGCACTTTTCCTATTTACCAAACATACTTAAATTGATTAGCGATTAACTTATAGCAAACATAAAGGGTTATAGATCATTACCCTCGAGTTCACGATTGTGAGCACCGAATTTATTAAGCTCATAATACTTAGTCATCCAATTGACCTAGTATTATCAACCAAATAAACCAGGTCTCGAGAGATGTATACTCCCGAATGCGATATACATACCTCACAACAAAAGAATGTATCAATTCCATACAACACATAGTACATAAGCAACAAACCGAAGTTAATATTAATAAGGAATAGGTTATTACAAAGAGGGCCTTACGGCCAAATAACAACAAGAACTACTAAGATAACAGAGGAAGCAAAAGCGCCATAAAGATGGCTATAACACAAAGCCAATCAGTGTGCCTTAACCCCTAGGCATCTGACCGGACCGCCAAGCTAGTCGTCGAAGAAGCTGCAACACGTAGCACAAAAGAGAGGCTCTTGGAGCTCTCCTTCTTCCTCTGCAACAAAAGCCACAAAATGCCACAACCACGGGCAGATGAGTACATAAAGTACTCCATAAGACTTACGTGTGAGATAATAGAACTATAAATAGCTACATGCAAGCTTTATTTAAGTGGATGAGGCTTTGGACTCATTTTAGCATAAAGCAAGTTTCATTTGCAATAACATAATAGATTGAAGGCAATTTGGCAAAGCATTTTAATTGTTGAAATAACAACGAGATAGTAACATAGTAACAACAACAAGAACAACACGGAAGTGACTAACCCAAGTCACCACAACAATAGCATGAACTCCCGTTCATACCAACCATGTCAAGTTTTAATTAAAGGTTGTAGTCTAATTCTTACGGAAATAACCAAGCGTGTCCATAACCTAGGGCGAGGCTATTGAATAGTTTTATCCTGCGAGGGTGTACCAATGTATCCACACGTCCGACCGCCTTTCCTTTAAGCACACTACCTTTGGTATGCCGCACGGCTAAGTCCTCTGAGACATTTCCAATGGGCGATGCTAATTCGACCCGCACAACCCACGGGATAAGGACCCAATGGACAGCCCTAACTTAGGCCTGCCTTTGCTCCATTCCCACACACACACACACACATTTTATCTTTAAAACACACCAACCGGCGACCCCAATTAGCACCGCCCAAAGTACTTAGTCAGAGAGGTCCCATATCCCCTCGTGTGGTTAGCACACATAATTGCTTGGATCAATGACGCAAGAATTCGGTCCTTGTTGACTCAGGCATACCACCACATCCAAAAACCACACCATCCATCCAATATGCCCAAGTCTAAATCAATCTTTTATTTTCAGTTTTTGATTTTACAAATTAATCAAAGCACAAGTGCTGGACATATAGGAGTAATAATCAGTTTTGAGTGATCAAGACCATCGACTAAGTCGATGATCGCCCATTACTACCGATAACTAAGCATGGCTAAGCAATTTAAATCGAAACTACTAAGTGATAAGAGCTCATCCAACGAGCTCAAACCACAGCAAATAACCTAGGCTCATGGGTAGTAGAGGATAAACAATTCCTACAGATTATGCAACTATAGGATTGCTAGCGATATTTTAACACAAAGTAGCATGCATACATATAAGTGAAACAAAATATTAAGCTTTAAAGTAATGGGACAATGATGGAAATGATCAAACTGCTTGCCTTGTTGTTGCTGGCCAAGTTGTGGCAGAGGGTCACTCTCGGGATCACCACAAATGTCGAAACCTAACGGAAAAAGCGAGAAAGAACCGATAAGAACGACGAAAAACCAAAAAGATGCAACAGAGAAACTTCTCCGAATGCTATGAAAATTTTACAGCAGCAAGACAATGATTTATCACGAATTTAGCAACAAGAACCAATTGATTTGGATTCTTAATGCAAAAGATATGATGAAATCAATTCTGCTCAACCTATTTAATTAGAAATATGTTACTGTTCATCGCAAAATTTTCTAGAATAGAAGTGAAGCTAAAATTTTTACTGTGAAACCAGCACCTCATGAGAAGAATAACACAATTGAGTTCACCTCATTTGGAGCTATTATGCACTTTCTACAAATTTTCAAAAACAAGAACTTGAACAAAATTATAATGCACAAGTCCTCATTTTTATAACAGCAACATGCTCAAAACTAATTTTCACAGTGAGTTCATTAATAGAGGAAAACCAACAAAGTTGGTCTCACTCAAATATAATCTACAGAGCATTAGTTATGTATTTTACAAGTTAAGCATCAATTTGAGTGTACACTTAAAGTTAGTTTTAAAAGCTAATGGCAAATCTGTGCTCTGGAGCTGAACTCAACTTACAATCATTTTAGGATTAAAGTCAAGTTCAAGACAGAGCTAACACAATTTGAATGACCTCATTTGGATTTAGAAAGAATTAGATATGAAATTCTAAAGTTATACCTTATTTAGGTTGGCTAAAATAACAGTTCACTTGAAGTTCTAAAACCGTAAATATAAGGGAGGGCGTGAGCCACAGATCTTAGATCTAACGGCTCAGATCACGCTGGGAGGTCCTCAGCGGTTGAGATCTTCAAAGGAAGATCTAAACTACCAAGATCTCCCAAGGAAGATCTACATCGTCAAGACCTCACGAGGAGGTCTGGGCGGTCCAGATGTTCCAAGGAGGTCCTTGATGGTTCAGATCGTCGAGGAGGACCTTGGCGGTCAAGATCTACCCGGGAGGTCATGAGCGGTGAGATGACCTCGGGAGGTCCTAAGGGAGGTCCTAACGTCCACAGACCTCGGGGAGGTGCGGGCGGCCACGATAACGCAAGGGGAGGTCTTGGGCGCTCAAGATCTCCTCGGAGGAGGTCATGGGCGTCCCGAGCTCGCGAAGACGTGCTTGCAGCGCCGACGTGCGTTTCGGACAAGGGATAAATCGCCGGGACAACGAGGAGCTCAGCGCTGGAGGTCTTAAATGCGCGCAAGGTGAGGATTAAATGCAGGTTAAGACCGCCAATGATTTCAATGATTTGAGCACTTGATTAGTGCATTAGCGGTGGATCTTTGTCCTAAAACGACAACAAGCGCCGCCGATTTGTCCGACAAAGACCCGAGCTCAAAGATGTGGTCATCGCCGCGCGATCTGACACTCGCCGGCGACATCAATGGTACCGTTGGGTCCGCAATAACCATGCGCGCAATGGACCTCCTCTCAACGGCGGCGGCCTTGAGCGCCGGGCGAGCCGAGAGGACAACGAAGGCAAGCACCGCCAAAATCCAAAATGCAAAAGGAAGCTCATGCGACATTCAAGCGTGTGCTCAACAAAAGCTCATGAAGACATACATGCGGGTGCCCAGCTAAAGAACTATCGAGGAGTACAGGAGGTCCTAAGGTCTTTGAGGAGGTCGAGGAAGGAGGACCGGTCTTGGGGAGGAAGGGTGCTCCACGGCCAAGCGCCAGACTCAAGCTCCACTTTGTCCCCCTCTGCAAATGCCCAACAAATCAAGTTAGGACTTGGTCCCAGAGGGTAGGGCACAAATGGAAGCAAGGAGAAAAAGGAGGAAAACTCAGGACCCTTGTCCACCGAGGAGCTTCAAGCTTCTCAACAATGGCGACCAAGAGAGCTTTGGTGGTTTAGAGCTCATAAGCACAGGGGTGCAAGCAAGGGATAATGGTGTGCAAAGGAAGCCAAAGAAACAGTGGGGAGGTTTTATACTTGGGAGAAGCAGCACAGTGGGGTTAAGCTCATGGTGAGCTTAGCCCATGGCTCGATTCATGGGGTTGGACAAGACACGAGGCCGACATGGTGGCAGTGCTGTGTGGGAGGAGGCGGAAGGTGACGACTGCATTTAATCTTGGTCGACAAAGAGTTGTTATAAGGTACAGATGGACGGACACGCTTTAACTCCTCGCTCAGAACACGCATGCGTGACCAAGGAAGGAGAAGAACAGGGAGGTCATGTTGACCGTTGGATAAGCCACGGGAGGTCTGGCCCTCCGATGTGGTTTTGAACCGTTACGCCTAAATGGTCGGGAGGAGGTCCCAGCCACACGATCAAGGATGGGAGGTCATGGCCCCACGATTTCCATAATGTGTATGCGCGTGGGAAAATGGGACGGGGAGGTCCAAAGCGTTGGATCTCAATCAACAGTGCGGACCTCTGTGAGGTCTTAACCGCACATGAACTTAAGAGCATGAGGGGAGGTCATGGCCTTTGGATTTAAATCCAAGGGCGCACAACCAAGGGAGGTCTTAGCGCTGCGCAACACACAAGGGTGGTCATGGCCATTAGATTTAGATCTAAGAACAGCGACCTCACGTCTTGTGAGGAGGTCGATGCGCATAAGACAAGGAGGAGGTCTGACCGTGGATTTTTAATCAACGGTGCACAACACGAGATAGGGGAGGTCTTGTCTGTTGGATATTTTGATGGGAGGTCGTGGGTCGTTGGATCTCGATCCAGCGGCCTCGACCTCGTTTAAGTGGGAGGTTTGCTTAGTTTAACAGTGAGGGAGGTCATGGCCATGGATCTTGGATCCAAGGGCTACGACCTCAACAAGGTGGGATGTCAAGTGGTTTGACGGCCGTGGAGGTTTTTGAGATTTAACATGCGGGGAGGTCATGGCCGTGGATCTTTGATCCAGCGGCCACGACTGATGAGGTGAGAGATCTGGCGGTATTGATCGCGGAGGAGGTCGTGGCGGTTGGATGTTAATCCAATGGCTACGACCTGATCAAGGTGGAGAGGAGGTCTGGCGAGGTGCGGAACAAGGTTGGGCTGGACCCGACTTTGCAATGGCTAGCCCAAGGAGCAGTGTAGGCTTTTAAATTTAGTTTTTAACAGCTGAAACTTAGCAGAATTATTTGGGATAGCAAATGAACTCCAAAATTCATGAAATTTTAACTGGAGCTTGCTGACAATGAGATTAACCTTGCATAAAATTTTCAGAGGTTATTATGCAATGCATTTTTCTCAGGAAATTCATGAAGGTTGTTCAAGGATTTGTTTTACCTCCACAATTTATCAAACAAGTTTTACATCTTGGGATATTTTCCAGAGGGGTCCCACATCAGTTTTGGGACCAAGGAAAATATTTTCCAAATGTTTGGCACAAGATTTAGATAATTGGAAAATGAATTTGACTTTTGGTCAACAAGAGCTTTGTGTTTTTGGATTACACAACTCTTGGACAAGAATTACATGAGTGTTTAGGGGTTTTCAAGGTGTGAGAAAAAGTTTTAATTTCTACACATATAATTATACTTGAACAAACCCTGTTTATACAGTTGGGATGTTACAAAATCTCCCCCCCTTACAAAAATCTCGTCCCGAGATTTGGCTCACTCGGTAAAGAAAGATGGATAGTCCGCACGCAGACGATCTTCTCTTTCCCAAGTAGCCTCATCCTCAGAATGGTTCGACCACTGAACTTTAAGGAACTTGATGGTCTTATTCCTTGTCCTTCGTTCAGACTCATCGAGTATGCGAACAGGGTGCTCGCGATAGGTCAAATCTTCCTAGACATCGAGAGTTTCCAACGGAGCTTCCTCAGTTGGAACACGGAGGCACTTCTTAAGTTGGGACATATGGAAAACATCATGTACCCCCTCAAGTGCAGCTGGCAACTCCAACTTATAGGCATGACTCCCTTCTTCTCGATAGCGGTAGGGACCGACATATCGAGGAGCCAACTTGCCCTTGGCGCCAAAGCGTTGATGGCCCTTCAAAGGAGAGACTTTGAGATAAACAAAGTCATTAGGCTCAAAACGCAACTCACGTCGACGGCGATCCGCATAGCTCTTTTGCTGGATTGAGTGCGTGCGCAAGCAGCTCACGAATAATTTGGACTTGGCGCTCGGCCTCATTGATTGAGTCCGGCCAAAGAGAGGTCTTTCACGGTCTCGACCAATTCAACGGGTCCTACACTTTCTCCGTACAAGGCCTCAAAAGGTGCCATCGAGGCGGCTGAAAGTCGTTGTTATAAGAAAACTTCGCGAATGGCAAGCATTTCTCCCAATGCTTCCCATAGGAAAGGACACAAGCACGAAGCATATCTTCCAAAACTTGGTTGACCCTCTCGGTCGACCATCGGTTTGGGGTGAAATGCCGTGCTAAAGGTAAACGGGTTCCCATAGCCTTTTGCAGGCTATGCCAGAAATGGGAAGTGAAGATGGAGCCACGATCAGAAACGATCGTCTTCGGTACGCCATGTAAGCTCACAATCCTAGAGACATAGAGCTCGGCTAGGCGATCGGTACGAATCTTGGTCTTATTTGGAAGAAAATGAGCCACTTTAGTCAATCGATCGATGACGACCCAAATGGCATCATTTCCTTGGCGACTGGGTAGACCGGTGATAAAATCCATCCCGATTGAATCCACTTCCACTCCGGGCGGCAAAGGCTGAAGTAGTCCTCTGCTTTGGCCGATGCTCGGCCTTGACATGATGACATACGTCGCACTCGGCAACGAACTTCGCGATCTCCCTCTTCATTCGGGTCCACCAAAATCTCTGGCGGAGATCTTGATACATCTTTGTGGCCCCGGGATGAATAGACAAAGGCGAATCATGGGCTTCGTGGAGGATCAAATTCCGCAATTCCATGCCTTTTGGAACCACAAGGCGTTGCCCGAACCTCACAACACCATGCTCATCCTCAGAAAAGCACTTGGTTGTTCCGTTCTTGACATTTGCCTTAATGTGGCTCACTCCAACATCCATTGGCGGCGGACTTGATCCGATCCACCAAGGTTGGTTGCACAACCAAGGCAGCGAGAGAACCATGCTCAACAAAACTCAAGTTGAGGCGCTGAAATTCTTCGAGAAGAGCGGGCGAAGCTCCTGGACAACAAGGCATTGCAATGCGCTGCGACTAAAGCGCATCGGCAACGACATTAGCCTTGCCGGATGGTAGTGAATACCCATATCATAGTCCTTGATCAACTCCAACCATCTCCTTTGCACGAGGTTCAGTCGAGTTTGTGTGAACAAGTACTTTAAGCTTTTGTGATCGAATACACTTCTAGCGACACCGATTAGGTAATGTCGCCAGATCTTAAGTGCATGAATCACGCAGACTAACTCCAAATCATGGGTAGGATAGTTGAGTTCATGAGGTCTCAATTGCCTTGATGCATAGGCCACTACCTTGCCTTCTTGCATAAGGACACAACCGAGGCCTCGGCGAGAAGCATCGCAAAAGATATCGAAGCTTCGATGGATATCGGGAAGAACAAGAACGGAGGCGGTGGTCAAAGCGCTTCTTGAGTATTTGGAAACTTTCCTCACACTCAGCGGACCACACGAACTTCTTGTCCTTCTTGAGCAACTCCGTCATCGGCCAGCGATCTTGGAGAAGTTCTCGATAAGCGGCGATAATATCCCGCTAAACCGAGAAAACTCCGTACATCGGTGACCGAAACAGTTGACTCCATGAAAGAACATCGCTGACCTTGCTAGGGTCAGCGGCTCGCCTCTGCTGAAAGAAGCGTGGCCTAAGAAAGACACTTCCTTCAACGGAATGCACATTTCTTTGAACTTCAGCGTCTGTTGGTGCTCCACGCAGACTTGCTCAACACAAGCGGATGCTCGGCATGTTCCTCATCGTTCTTGGAGTAGATAAGAATATCATCGATGAAGACCACGACAAACTTATCCAAATACTCCATGAATACCGAATTCATGAGGTTCATGAACAAAGCGGGAGCATTGGTTAAGCGAATGACATGACGGTGTACTCGTACAAGCCGTGGCGAGTAGAGAACGCCGTCTTTGGAATATCCTCGGTCGAATCCGAACTCGATGATATCCCACTCTCAAATCAATCTTGGAGAAAACTCGGGCTCCGGTTAATTGATCGAAGAGATCATCAATGCGGGCAATGGATACTTGTTCTTTACCGTCACTTCATTAATGGGCGGTAATCAACGACATGCGCAAAGTTCCGTCCTTCTTCTTCTACGAAGATTTGGACAACCCCAAGGAGATGAGCTAGGCGGATGAAACCCTTCTCTTGCAGCTCACTTAGCGCTTCTTCAACTCCACCAACTCGTTCGGTGGCATCCGATAAGGCCTCTTTGAGATAGGGGCGGTGCCGGGAGCCAACTCAATGACAAACTCGAGGTCTCGAACGGGTGGCATTCCCGGAAGATCTGCGGGAAAGACATCAACAAAGTCACAAACTGTTGGGACTTCGCTAATATCCAGAGCGGGCTTCGCTTCAAGCACGAAGAGATGCGGACCTAGCGACCCGTGCGAACACCTAACCTGCCGGAAGGACTAGATAGAGATGAGCTTCTGGCGCAATCGATTTGCCCCATGTCTTTGGGACAACCAATCCATGCCAAGAATCACATCAAGACTCATTGAATGGAGAAGGATAAGGTTTGCTAAGAAACCTACCCTTCGATCTCGATAGGAACATCCTACACTCAGATTCGACTCTCAACTCCGAACGGGAGAGCGAATGAGTAAGCGGGACCGACAATGGAGAGAAAAGAAGCTCTCCAACAGCTGACAAAAGACTTCGAAACAAAGGAATGAGATGCTCTGAATCAAACAAGGCGATAGCGAGGTGAGAGTTAACGAAAGTGTACCTAGCACGGCGTCGGGTGCCTCTGAGCCTCCTCTGCGGTGGCGGCATTGACGCGACCACTACCCACGCCTTGGGTAGCCGGACGATCTTCGGTCTGAGATGCACCACCTCTGCCCGCGCCCTCCATTAGGGCGAGGGCGCTCTGTCTTCTTAGGGCATTGGTTAGCATAATGCCCCTTCGTTGCAAAGAAGCATGTGACCCCGGCATTTGGGTTGCGGGGCCGCTCACTGACTTCGAGGTGCGTGGTGAGACACGGCCTGCGATGAACGAGGAGCAGGCGGAGTAACCTCGGTGTCTTGAAGGCGGGGTAGTACCCGAGAGGCTGCCAAGCGGGGACGGAGGAATCAGCCTGGATGACTTATGGGCCTCCCACTTGCGCTTATGGAGTCCATAAGCTCTCGAGCCGCATGCTCACGACGATGGCCTTGTCGACCAAGGTGCGGAAATCGGGAAAGTCGACAATGGATAGCTTGTCCTTGACTCCTCGGACAAGCCACGCTGAACTTGGCACCTTAGCCATATCGGTGGCCACATCCTCGGGAGCATAACGAGCTAGATGGTTGAACTCGTAGACATACTCCATGACTGAGCTACGCCCTTGCTTGAGCGCAAGAAACTCCTGCTTCTTGATCTCCATCAAGCCGGTAGGGATGTGAGCTCGACGGAAGGCAGTACGAAACTCCTCCCAAGAAACGGTGTGGTCTGCGGGCTGCATGGCGAGAAAGCTCTCCCACCATGACAAAGCTGCACCCTCCAGCTGGTGCGATGTGAACAGCGCCTTCTCGTGCTCCTGGCACTGCGCGATGCGGAGCTTTCGCTCCACGCACAAGCCAATCGTCGCATCCAACAGGTCCTCGACCGGGAAAAGGTAGGGGCTGAGTACGAAGAAACTCGCGAGTCCTCCACGCGGTGATGGGCGTTCCTTGCCCAGATCCGAAGCTCCGGTAAGTCGGTGGTGGTGTTGCGCGATGGCGTCGATAGAACTCTCTCATCATCCGCGGTTGCGCTTCGATCTGAAGAAGAACCTCGGCCATGGTCGGAGGAGGAGGAAGCTCCTCGTCCGGACCAGTGGATCGCCTTGGCGCTCTGAGTCGTCCGGCCATCTGTTACAAGAAATTTTGGTTAGCAACTAGACCGAAAACAAAGCCTTAAAGAAAGCAAAAGCGATCGACTAGGGAATGGAATATCACCCTAAGCGAAAGCCAAAACAGCGAGTAAATCAACTTTAGAAGCTTCTAAAAGACTCTAAAACAGCCAAGAAACACCAAAAGCAAGGCTCAACTTCTCAACTCAACTAACCCGTATTGAATGAACGAGTAATTGATCGAAAAGATTAAAAATCAGATTGTGAGATGAGATCTAAAACTATTAGAGAGCAAGGTTAATGCAGCGAAATAAGTGTTAGATACTTAGCTAACTAGTATCACATCTTACCCTTTTATTCCCACAAATTTTAGTTGATTTAACCTCTCATTCTCTACCCTATTTAGAACCTTTGAGCTTGCTGTCCGAAATTGACGCTTGCTGTCCAGATTTTGCATCAAGCTTCCAAATCGAAATTGGCCATTCGAAGCTTCAAAACCTTGTAAATGGGCAGCTAACACTTCAATTTGCCAAACTCATTGATTCCCCAAAACCCCATTAATCGATAACAACTATTTTGTAGAAGGAAAGAGGAAAACAACTCTTAAAACTTAAATTAGAGTGAGATGAGAAAGAAAGCTAAGATAGATGAGGAGTAAAATATGAGAATTTTCTTAAGCTTTCAAAACTCATTTGATACTTTGAAATTAGGTTTTCAAAATATCCTAAAGGCGACCAAGCTTGCGTTACTACGGTCAGAACGGCTCTGATACCAACTTTTGTGAGCACCGGATTTATTAAGCTCATAATACTTAGTCATCCAATTGACCTAGTATTATCAACCAAATAAACCAGTCTCGAGAGATGTATACTCCCGAATGCAGTATACATACCTCACAACAAAAGAATGTATCAATTCCATACAACACATAGTACATAAGCAACAAACCGAAGTTAATATTAATAAGGAATAGGTTATTACAAAGAGGGCCTTACGGCCAAATAACAACAAGAACTACTAAGATAACAATGAAGCAAAAGCGCCATAAAGATGGCTATAACACAAAGCCAATCGGTGTGCCTTAACCCTAGGCATCTCGACCGACCGCCAAGCTAGTCGTCGAAGAAGCCGCAACACGTAGCACAAAAGAGAGGCTCTTGGAGCTCTCCTTCTTCTCTGCAACAAAAGCCACAAAAATGCCACAACCACAGGCAGATGAGTACATAAAGTACTCCATAAGACTTACGTGTGAGATAACAGAACTATAAATAGCTACATGCAAGCTTTATTTAAGTGGATGAGGCTTTGGACTCATTTTAGCATAAAGCAAGTTTCATTTGAAATAACATAATAGATTGAAGGCAGTTTGGCAAAGCATTTTAATTGTTGAAATAACAACGAGATAGTAACATAGTAACAACAACAAGAACAACCTGGAAGTGACTAACCCAAGTCACCACAACAATAGCATGAACTCCCCGTTCATACCAACCATGTCAAGTTTTAATTAAAGGTTGTAGTCTAATTCTTACGGGAAATAACCAACGTGTCCATAACCTAGGGCGAGGCTATTGAATAGTTTTATCCTGCAGGGTGTACCAATGTATCCACACGTCGGACCGCCTTTCCTTTAAGCACACTACCTTTGGTATGCAGCACGGCTAAGTCCTCTGAGACATTTCCAATGGGCGATGCTAATTCGACCTGCACAACCCACGGGATAAGGACCCAATGGACAGCCTACTTAACCGCCCGCTTTGCTCCATTCCCACACCACACACACACACATTTTATCTTTAAAACACACCAACCGAAAGCGACCCCAATTAGCACCGCCCAAAGTACTTAGTCAAGAGAGGTCCCATATCCCCTCGTGTGGTTAGCACGCATAATTGCTTGGATCAATGGCGCAAGAATTAGGTCCTTGTTGACTCGGGCATACCACCACATCCAAAAACCACACCATCCATCCAATATGCCCAAGTCTAAATCAATCTTTTATTTTCAGTTTTGATTTTACAAATTAATCAAAGCACAAGTGCTGGACATATAGGAGTAATAATCAGTTTTGAGTGATCAAGACCATCGACTAAGTCGATGATGGCCCATTACTACCGATAACTAAGCATGGCTAAGCAATTTAAATCGAAACTACTAAGTGATAAGAGCTCATCCAACGAGCTCAAACCACAGCAAATAACCTAGGCTCATGGGTAGTAGAGGATAAACAATTCCTACAGATTATGCAACTATAGGATTGCTAGCGATATTTTAACACAAAGTAGCATACATACATATAAGTGAAACAAAATGTTAAGCTTTAAAGTAATGGGACAATGATGGAAATGATCAAACTGCTTGCCTTGTTGTTGCTGGCCAAGTTGTGGCAGAGGGTCACTCTCGGGATCACCACAAATGTCGAAACCTAACAGAAAAAGCGAGAAAGAACCGATAAGAACGACGAAAAACCAAAAAGACGCAACAGAGAAACTTCTCCGAATGCTATGAAAATTTTACAGCAGCAAGACAATGATTTATCACGAATTTAGCAACAAGAACCAATTGATTTGGATTCTTAATGCAAAAGATATGATGAAATCAATTCTGCTCAGCCTATTTAATTAGAAATATGTTACTGTTCATCGCAAAATTTTCTAGAATAGAAGTGAAGCTAAAATTTTTACTGTGAAACCAGCACCTCATGAGAAGAATAACACAATTGAGTTCACCTCATTTGGAGCTATTATGCACTTTCTACAAATTTTCAAAAACAAGAACTTGAACAAAATTATAATGCACAAGTCCTCATTTTTATAACAGCAACATGCTCAAAACTAATTTTCACAGTGAGTTCATTAATAGAGGAAACCAACAAAGTTGGTCTCACTCAAATATAATCTACAGAGCATTAGTTTTGTATTTTACAAGTTAAGCATCAATTTGAGTGTACACTTAAAGTTAGTTTTAAAAGCTAATGGCAAACTGTGCTCTGGAGCTGAACTCAACTTACAATCATTTTAGGATTAAAGTCAAGTTCAAGACAGAGCTAACACAATTTGAATGACCTCATTTGGATTTAGAAAGAATTAGATATGAAATTCTAAAGTTATACCTTATTTCAGTTGGCTAAAATAAGAGTTCACTTGAAGTTCTAAAACCGAAAATATAAGGAGGGCGTGAGCCACAGATCTTAGATCTAACGGCTCGAGATCACGGGGGAGGTCCTCAACGGTTGAGATCTTCCAAGGAAGATCTAAACTACCAAGATCTCCCAAGGAAGATCTACATCGTCAAGACCTCACAGGGAGGTCTGGACGGTCCAGATGTTCCAAGGAGGTCCTTGATGGTTCAGATCGTCGAGGAGGACCTTGACGGTCAAGATCTACAGGGAGGTCATGAGCGGTGAGATGACCTCGGGAGGTCCTAAGGGAGGTCCTAACGTCCACAGACCTCCAGGAGGTGCAGGCGGCCACGATAACGCATGAGGGAGGTCTTGGGCGCTCAAGATCTCCTCGGAGGAGGTCATGGGCGCCCCAGAGCTCGCGAGCTGCGCGTGCTTGCGCGCACGCGTGCTTCGGACAAGGGATAAATCTTGGCGGGACAACGAGGAGCTCCGCGGGCGGAGGTCTTAAATCGCGCAAGGTGAGGATTAAATGCGTTAAGACACGCCAATGATTTCAATGATTTGAGCACTTGATTAGTGCATTAGCGGTGGATCTTTGTCCTAAAACGACAACGGCGCGCCGATTTGTCCGACAAAGACCCGAGCTCAAAGATGTGGTCATCGCCGGCGATCTGAGACCTCATGGCGACATCCAATGGTACCGTTGGGTCCGCAATAACCATGCGCGCAATGGACCTCCTCTCAACGGCGGCGACCTTGAGCGCCGGCGAGCCGAGAGGACAACGAAGGCAAGCACCGCCAAAATCCAAAATGCAAAAGGAAGCTCAGCGCGACATTCAAGCGTGTGCTCAACAAAAGCTCATGCAAGACATACATGCGGGTGCCAGTAGCTAAGAACTATCAGGAGTACTGGAGGTCCTAAGGTCTTTGAGGAGGTCGAGGAAGGAGGACCGGTCGGGAGGAAGGGTGCTCCACGGCCAACGCCACTCAAGCTCCACTTTGTCCCCTCTGCAAATGCCCAACAAATCAAGTTAGGACTTGGTCCCGGAGGGTAGGGCACAAATGGAAGCAAGGAGAAAAGGAGGAAAACTCAGGACCCTTGTCCACCGAGGAGCTTCAAGCTTCTCAACAATGGCTGACCAAGAGAGCTTTGGTGGTTTAGAGCTCATAAAGCAGGGGTGCAAGCAAGGGATAATGGTGTGCAAAGGAAGCCAAAGAAACAAGTGGGGGAGGTTTTATACTTGGGAGAAGCAGCACACAGTGGGGTTAAGCTCATGGTGAGCTTAGCCCATGGCTCGGTTCATGGGGTTGGACAAGACACGAGGCTGACATGGTGACAGGTCTGTGTGGACAGGAGGGGCGGAAGGCTGACCTGCATTTAATGCGGGTCAGCAAAGAGTTGTTATAAGGTACACAGTGGACAGACACGCTTTAACTCCCTCGCTCAGGAACACGCATGCGTGACCAAGGAAGGAGAAGAACAGGGGAGGTCATGTTGACCGTTGGATAAGCCCACGGGGAGGTCCTGGCCCTCCGATGTGGTTTTGAACCGTTCGCCTAAATGGTCGGGAGGAGGTCCCAGCCACACGATCAAGGATGGGAGGTCATGGCCCCACGATTTCCATAATGTGTATCATGCGTGGGAAAATGGGACAGGAGGTCCAAAGCGTTGGATCTCAATCCAACGGTGCGGACCTCCTGTGAGGTCTTAACCGCACATGAACTTAAGAGCATGAGGGGGAGGTCATGGCCTTTGGATTTAAATCCAAGGCGCACAACCAAGGGAGGTCTTAGCATTGCGCAACACACAAGGGAGGTCATGGCCATTAGATTTAGATCTAAGAACAACGACCTCACGTCTTGTGGGAGGATGCGATCGCATAAGACAAGGAGGAGGTCTGACCGTGGATTTTTAATCAGCGGTGCACAACACGAGATAGGGGAGGTCTTGTCTTGTTGGATATTTTGAGGGGAGGTCGGGTCGTTGGATCGATCCACGGCCACGACCTCGTTTAAATGGGAGGTTTGCTTAGTTTAACGGTGAGGGAGGTCATGGCCATGGATCTTGGATCCAAGGGCTCGACCTCAACAAGGTGGGATGTCAAGTGGTTTGACAGCCCGTGGAGGTTTTTGAGATTTAACGCACAGGGGAGGTCATGACCGTGGATCTTTGATCCAACGGCTACGACCTGATGAGGTGAGGAGATCCTGGCGGTATTGACCGCGGAGGAGGTCGTGGCGGTTGGATGTTAATCCAACGGCTACGACCTGATCAAGGTGGAGAGGAGGTCTGCTGAGGTGCAGACAAGGTTGGGCTGGACCAGCTTTGCACAGCGGCTAGCCCAAGGAACAGTGTAGGCTTTTAAATTTAGTTTTTAACAGCTGAAACTTAGCAGAATTATTTGGGATAGCAAATGAACTCCAAAATTCATGAAATTTTAACTGGAGCTTGCTGACAATGAGATTAACCTTGCATAAAATTTCCAGAGGTTATTATGCAATGCATTTTTCTCAGGAAATTCATGAAGGTTGTTCAAGGATTTGTTTTACCTCCACAATTTATCAAACAAGTTTTACATCTTGGGATATTTTCCAGAGGGGTCCCACATCAGTTTTGGGACCAAGGAAAATATTTTCCAAATGTTTGGCACAAGATTTAGACAATTGGAAAATGAATTTGACTTTTGGTCAACAAGAGCTTTGTGTTTTTGGATTACACAACTCTTGGACAAGAATTACATGAGTGTTTAGGGGTTTTCAAGGTGTGAGAAAATTTTTTAATTTCTACACATATAATTATACTTGAACAAACCCTGTTTATACAGTTGGGATATTACAACGACGAAAATACCAAATATCTCTCGAGAATCCTCTCCTTCTCCTTCCTTCTCCTCTCCTTCTCCTCCCTTCCCTCCCTGTCGGCGGTGCAAAGGGCTTCCTATTTACCAAACATACTTAAATTGATTAACGATTAATTTATAGCAAACATAAAGGATTATAGATCGTTACCCTCGGAGCTCACGATGAAAATACAAAATATCTCTCGAGAATCCTCGCCTTCTCCTCCTTTCCTCCTCTCCTTCTCCTCCCTTCCCTCCCTGTCGGCGGTGCGATGGGCTTCCTATTTACCAAATTAACATACTTAAACTGATTAGCGATTAATTTATAGCAAACATAAAGGATTATAGATCGTTACCCTCGGAGCACACGACGAAAATACAAAATATCTCTTGAGAATCCTCGCCTTCTCCTCCCTTCCTCCTCTCCTTCTCCTCCCTTAAGCTTGCCCTGACCTTACCTTTCCTTCCTAGCTTTGAGAACAATACTACCTGTAATGAGAGCAATACTACCTGTAATAACACAATGAACTGATCCTACTTAGGGAACAGGCTGGCATAAAGGGCAAAATAGAAAGAGTTACACCCGGTCTAAAACCAGGTGGTGTTACTTTACTGCTTCCACCTGAACCTGCTTGCAGGCCTTATAAAAAAAGTCTTGTATAAGATAACTAGCTTAACAATAGGAATTATCTAACTTACTTGTAGATAACAAACTTGCTGAAGGAGGAGATGATCTTAAGATAGTTTCCTCTCTGTCGGCAACCTTGTGGCGGCGGCTCAAATGGGAATAATGGGCAGAGGGGCGGTCTGTTGGGACCAGGTATATGTGTTGCCAGGATATCACAAACGGTTCGAATTACAAACCGTTTGTGATACTTACTATCAAAGACGGTTTTTTAATAGAACCGTCGGTGATAGTTCACAGACGGTCTTTGTTGACAACCGTGTGTGATACCGGAGATTATCACAGACGGTTCTATTAAAAAACCGTCTGTGATAGTATCACAAACGGTTGTTTAATACAACCATCTGTGATACCGGCGATTATCACAGACGGTTCTATTAACGAACCGTCTGTGATACTATCACCGACGGTTCTTTAATAGAACCGTCTGTGATACTGAGTATCACAGACGGTTTGTAATTCAAACCGTCTGTGATAGGCCCGATAGACCCAACACAGACGGTTCCATTTTAATCGTCTGTGATAGGGCGTCTGCTATAGCCTCTTTTGTAGTAGTGTTTAGACAACCGATGAGCAATCTTGGCATTGAAGTCAAACAAGTTCCACATAAGAAATGCTACTCAAAATGACTTATGATAATCTGAGTACCTCGTACCATACGGCAACAGCTTGCTGCCTCCCAATCTCATTCAGTTCCACATCCAAGTGCCCCTAATACAGGATTTACCAGTTAAAAGGAACTATTAGAATGGCTAAGGCATGGGAGCCAGGACAAGCGACCCTCCTTAGGGTTTCACGGTGATCCTGCATAGAACAAGGCGCACATCTAGATGCAATCACGTGGAATCACCGAAATGCAAAAAATCAAGAACCCTAATTCTAATTGAAAAATTTAGGGAAATAAAAAAAATGGGGGCAGGAGAATGATCATACGTACACTGATTGCGATGCCGGTGGTGAGATTCGGAGGGAGAATCCTTGAATCCGAGTTCTTTTCCTCTTCTTGGCGTCTCCACTGCTCGGTCGATTTGGGAAACGGGAGAGGAGAAGAGAAGAGAGGGGATTTAGTTTGGACTTTGAGTCAGGGTGGACGAGACGAGACGACTGAGGGGATTGGGCCCGTCAAAGGAGGTGACGAGGGAGCGGTTGAGGTGAGCGAACACGAAACGGCGGGAGGAGCGGGGGTAGGGCGGGATGACCTTGCAGATGCCATAGGCCGCAGCCTCCTGCTCCACGCGGGAGAGGAAAGCGATGAGGTCAACGAACTTCGACTTCGTGGGGCGGTACTTCTGCGTGAAGTAGACGAGCATGAGCTGGAGCTCCCACGGGAGAGCACGATGAGTGGGGCGTCGTCTACGGCGGGCTCCTACTCGAGGTGCTTGATGGCGTGGCGAGGAGCCTGTCGGCGCCGGCGCCAGCGCCAAGACCGATATCGGTGATGGTGTCGGCGGGGGAGAGGATTAGGCCGTCGAGCCACACGGACTGCGGGGGCGGTGGCGGGTGGGCGTGGGTGGGGTGAAGGGGAGGGGAGGGAGAGGTAGAGGAGAAGGGTGACGTGGTTGAACCGAAAGAGGGTGGGGAGGAGAAGTGTCTTTACATACGAGGTGTTTCTCGGCGTAGAGACAGACATAAAAGCGTCAAAACAAAAGCGTCTCTACATGATAGTTTTGTTGTAGTGTTACGATGGGTTCATTATCACATGTGTCATAATGATTAATCTTGACTTAATGATATATGGAATCGTGGTGGTTAGCCACTGCTGTTATTAAAATTTGTGTACCATGACAGGGTAATTGGTTTTAGTTAAACAAAATGGTTTCGCTTGGGAGAGTGGATGGTGGATAGTGGGGGTGTGGTTTGACACGTCGTGGGTTTGTAGAAAGATCACCCGAGTAACTGGTTAAGGACTTAATCTTGTGTGCCATTAAACTGGGCCTTAACCGTACAACCACATGTCTTGTATGGGCAGGACCTGGCTAATTAATTAGCGATGTTTTGATTTGGTTCTATTTGGATTGTGTTTGGCGCAAGAGGGGGTCCTGTCTAGTTGGTAAGACATCCAGTGTTGAAACCTTCGTGAGCAGAACTGGGTCAAAATAGAACTTTGTAATGGCCTTGTTGTAACATCCCAATTTTCTGAGCTTTAAAAATCCATTGAATAGTTAGTAGGGAGAAAATTCACCATTTGGTTTTATTTGAATTTAATTCAAAAGCTTAATCTTGGACCTTGAGTGTCAAAACAATTTAATATGACTAAAGTCAACATGAACAATGGTCAAAACTATTTTATTTGGATTCTATGTGCTTGGATATATTTTCTAGATTTTTCTAGAATTTTTCCAAGTTCATTTGCTATTTTCTATTGCTTATTTGAATTTCTGTTAATTTCTAAAAAGGAAAACCTATTTAAATTCTCATAAATCTCTTTGGGCCTAAACCCAATCCTTCTCTCGCCCCGGCCCAGCATTGTGCAGCCCAGGAGCCACGCGTGCGCCCACTCCGCCTGACACGTGTTCCCCACCAGTCAGTCCCTCTCTCTCTCTCTCCACGCTCAGTCCGAGCCGTCCGATCGTTTTTGAACGGTTCGATGGAGTGGGCCGATCGGAGGTCCGAACATCACCTTTGCTTTGGGCCATTCGATTTAATCTGGATGGTTAGATCTTGTGGTCCGAACGCTCGCCCTCGCCTTCGTTCGCTGATCGGTGGGCCCCGTCGAATCGTCGTCCTCGCGGTTTCTTCTCCGCAAAGCCAGCGCTGCGTTCGCCATTGTCGCGCCTCTGTGCTTCGTCCGACAATAGCACAAACAGCCCTGATTCTTCGCGCGGACTCTTCCATCTAGAAGCCTTATCTCTCCCGCACCCGTTTCGTTTGAATTCAAATCCCGGATTCGTCTCTATCTCCGTTTCCCTCGTGCGTTCATTTCGGATGGTTTTGATCTCCGCCACTAGCACGCCGCCCTAGCCCTCCCCGGACCCTATAAATAGGTTCCCCGGGATCGCAGAAACTCCTTCACCAAAACCCCTCAAGCAATCGTCCCTCTAGAGCTGTTGCGCCACTGTAATCCTTCATCTAGGGTTTTCGGCCGTGCTTCTACATCTTCGGATTGCACCGCTGTCGTTGCCGCTGCGTCATCGTGGAGCACACCGCCGTGTTCATCATCGCAGCCTCTACCTCCAGAGCCCCTTCGCATCGCCGGAGCACCACCGGAGCTCCCGTCCGACAAAACCCGAAGGTCTCCGTCGCTTCGAGCTCGCCGCCGGGCACCACCAACGTCTTCGACCACCTGTGAGTACACCCCTAGGATCGCAATAGCCTGGGCTACCTCCTGGTACCATCCACTCTCGCCGGAACGCCGCCGTTCGCCGTTGCCGTTGGTTCCCGAGCCTCACCGGCGTCCAGATGACGTGTCGTGCCACGTGGCCGTCCATGTCAGCTGCCACCTCAGCTCCGTGCATGCGTGTCGTCCTATGTGGCGCCGCGTCAACGCCACGTGTGCGTGTGTGTGCCACCTCACCTGAGCCAGATCCAGATCGGTTCGGTGAACCGAGTGCACCGTGAACCCACTCGCTGACGTGTGAGCCCCACACGTCAGATTTTCCTTTTTATTTATCTTATTCCGAAAATCCTTTGCTGATATCATCATTGCGCAATAATCCGATTTTTCTGTTAAATATTGATTCGGAATATTCCAATAAATCCTTTTTAGGGTTTTCTTTTAGATTCAAACTTCCAAAGCTCATATCTTTTGCATCCGAACTCCGTTTGAGCCCATTTAAATTTCTAAATTCATCTAAATTCAAGATCTATTTATCTGAGATTTTTATTTAATTTTTAGAGTTTATCTTGCCTCTGTTATTTATTTGTTTTGTTTATTTGCTTTGTTTGCGAGTAGACGTCGATACTTCGGGAAGATTTGAAGAAGAAGGAGCACCCCAAGATCAAGATCAGTACCTAAATCTATTTCAAGGCAAGTTGTACCTTTGATCATGTTGAATCCCAGTTTTCTAAAATTACATTGTTTCAAATTATTGCATTTACTTTAAGTAGTTATTTAAATGCTTTTGGGTTTAGTTATTAATCCAATCTGTTATATCCGCTTTGTCAATTGTATGTCTTAATCTTTTGTCGCCCTAGATTGGTTTATTAGTTGGTATTATCGTAGCACCAACGTGGGTTGTTTAGTTACGATTAGAATGCCTAGCCATGCTACGAGTCATCATTTCATCTGAGTTGCAATTATCAACTTGACTAAGTGATTATGGAACTATGTGATAAAATTGTGTGCGCTGTGTGCTAATTACTCGTTGATGGCATGTGTTGCACTTAACCAACAGGGTGGGAAAGATTTAGATTGAGACGAGTGGGTGAACTAAGTGCATGGTGGATTTATGATGGTAAAATGATGAACTTGTGGTATATGAATCTCCGTGACTTAGTTATATTGGGACAGTGGCAGTCTCGCCTTGGTCAAATTAAGGACTTAACCATGTGCGCCATTGAACTGAGCCTTGCTGTATGACCACATCTCTGGTATGGGACGGGCCTAACTTACTAAGTTATGGAATCTTCACATTGATTACTCAGGTAGTAGGTTAGGCTCTGTGCTAGGGTGGAGGTGTGTTTTAGCCTTAGTGGCGGCTCACATCACGGGGCGGTTCGCCATGTCCCTGTCCAACGATGTGTGTTAGACTGGTTTCCTGTGTGGGGCTGTCTGGCGGTTTGTAAGCACATCGGGAGTGTCAATGTTGAGATGAAGTTTCTGAAACGTTTTGTTACGATTAGTGCTAGCTACACTAGTTGTATCTTGTGGGTAAAGTGTACAACCTCTACAAAGTGTTAAATCAATCTATTCGAATATCCATGTCCGCGGTCATGGACACGCTCGAGGATTTCACACGAGGGATAGTTTTTCATAAAACCTTGGGATGGGAGCTGTGTGATCTAAGTCATATGACTGTGAGAATAACTTGTTTAGGCTGTGTGTCTTTGTGAAATCAAACTGTTAAAATTAATATTGTCTAATTGTTTTACTTACTGATTTCAAGCTATTATTCGTATTCAATTGCAAATGTTGCATTTCTGCAAAATAACCACATAAACCATTTCTTTGGAATAAGCCTACATTTATAAAATTGCATTATGTGGTATGACTTGCGACTACGGTTGTGTACTCACGCTTGTTGATCAAATCAACAGAAGAGGAGGAGTCTTCGCCTGCTTTCGAGGAGGAGTTCTACGAAGGTGCCTGATCGTTAGGGTTTTGATCCCAGTCGGTTGCCTATGGTGAATTGATGGGATTCTGCTGAAGTTATTTGTTCCGCTGCTATTTAATTCTCTGTCAGCCCTGCGTGGCTTAATAAGTTGTAAACTCGACCAGAAGGTCAAAATGATTATTTGTTTATCAAATTACTCGTTTATGTTATTAATCGTCTTGTGTGGATCGATATTCATCTATGTTGACACTGTGTGCACTAGTGTGATCCTGGACTAGTGCATTATACACAGAGGGTCCAGAATTGCATTTTTGGATCCCGACACTTGTCACGTGCTCTAGACTGCTTACCTAAGGTAGTGAGCAGTGGTATCGATGGATGCCAAACAAACTAGAGAAGTCGTGTCATGTGGGAAAAGTTGTACAACCTCTGCAGAGTGTTAAAAACTATTCGAATAGCCATGTCCGCGGTTATGGGCATGCTCAGGGATTTCACACGAGAGATAGAGTTTTTATAAAATGAGTCGAAATGTGAATAAGAAATTCACTTGATGAACATAATGTTTGTTTGGTGAACGGGTAATTCACTTAGTGGTTTGGTTGGGAAGTGGATGGGTAGGTCACTGGTTGTTTCAAAGAAATTGCTTACTTATTTATTATTATTTTCCACTACACATTTCAATCTATTTATTGTATTTATCGTCAATATTGCTTTCTGCAAAAGAACCATACAGCTAACCTTTGTTCAAGCCCTATATGCATATTATTTACATACATTTCCCCACGAGCGCCATTGTTGATCAGTTGAAGAATACCAAGCTACTCAAGAGTTCTTCACCCAGGAGTACCATGAAGGTTTTGCGGATTAGGATGCGTTCTCCACTCGAGTGGCTGTGGGCATGTTGATTAGCCTTTTCAAGAGTTTCGTTCCGCTGCAAGAGTTTATTTGTTTCTTTAGCCCTGCGTGGCAAGTTAAGTAAACGTTGACCATAAGGTCTAGTTATTATTACTATTTGTTACTTTGAGATCTTTTTAGTTAAATCGAATAAATGGATGATATTTCATCACCGTTTCCTGTGTGAGCTAGTTACTGATCTGAGACTAGTTCAGAATACACAGAGGGTTCCTGAATTATATTTTTGGTTCCTGACACTAAGTCTGTCCTTTCCGTAGGGCTCCTTGTGAGTAGTACTCAAGGGCACTTGATCAGATAGCATGCCTGCATTGGAGATGTGGGTAATGAGAATTGTATGAACTAAATATGCTTAAATTATTGTATGAGCAAGTCTCGGACAGTTTTTTCAACTAACTATATGAAATAACCTAATCTAGAGAGCCTAGCATGATCCGTTTCATCAAATCTCTATTATTTATGACCTCTTAAACCTCAATAGATTGATGTTTGTTTCTAAAACAAAAGTCTCTAGTCTTTTACAAATTTGTATGTATGATATAAGTACTCTATATATTTTGTTTCCCTTGGATTTGGTATTATGCTTAACAAAATAGTTCAGATTAACAGACACATATGATCAAATATGTTCTTGATTGGTTTTGTTTTGTTGCACCACCCATGTTTCAAATAGACATCTTAGCTTATAGCCAATTACTCAGTTACCTTTTTTGCACTCAAAGTAATCTAATCAAATCATTGATGATCATGCCAGTAGATACTACCTACTTCTTTCTAACCTAATCATTCATCAGGGTTTTCTGGTTTTGGTCTGATTTTTCCGGTAACCGGTTTTCAAAACCAACAATTCAAATTTCAGTTCGCAAATTTTAGCCAGTTTTCCACCGGTTTTTCCGATAATCGCGATTCTTGTTGTCACCAATCGAAAGGATTCGGTCGATAATGGGTTTTGAATCCTTGCCTAGCACCGGTATACTTTTTAGTTTACATGATATAATGGCTTTTTGCTGCTATACCGGTACTGGTATTATCATATGAACTGATAAACATGCTGAAAGAGTACCACAGATATAGAGACCAAGTATTAATATTTTTAACTCATAAATTAACAGTTACTTATTTAAGGCATATCACAAAATGTGTTATATCAGCATTGGCTTGAGACATACTTCTTAGTACTGGACTACTGGTACATGATCTTGGGGAAGTATCAGAGCAACTTAGTACCCTTTGTAAGTGCTGTAGGTGTGCTCAAGTCTAGTTTCACAAAGATGTTATCTTCTACAATGTATCTATATAAGTGATAAAGTGCTACCCAGTGCCATCTCTGAGTTTCTTGAAGTAAATAGGTAAGTACTTAGAAGCAAAGGTACACACTTCAATCCTGAGTTAAACAAGAAAACATTGTTCTGCATCAACCTCCCAACATTGTTCTGGTCTGCGGGTCAAAAGCCTCAAAGCGTCAACGTCCTCACGACGAAATCAATCAAACCTATCGGAAGATCAAGCTGCTGTTCTCATCACTTTGTAGGGCATCTGTTGGCATAGTGGCCTTGCTTACCACACTAGAAACACTCTACTAGCGATATTGACTTGCTTTTCTTTTGAGACTGGTTGCCAAAGCCAACATTTTGTTTCTTTGAATCCTTAGCTGACATATCTTGTATTGCCAAAGGTTTGCCTTCTTTTGCTAATACTCTAACAGTAGCTTGGGAATTTTCTCGCTGATGTTGTATTGTAGAAGTCAACACTGAATACATGGGGCACTAGCTCGGACAATGATCATTGCCTTCAAATAAGAATCATGTGATCTTGCTCATTGGACATTCTCCAACGGAATGGTTTCCTTCGCAACTAGAACAATTGATATTGTGCTGATCGGCACTATGGCCTATTTCTCCACAACAGGTACATGCACAATCTTCTGACTTATTTGGTTGGCAGCACTTCAACTGACAACAGCGAGATTGGATGTAGGATATTGAAATATCAGGTTTCGCTTGATCACTCTTGCTTGATGTCGCATTTTGTTGATGAAAAGCAGCGGTGAACTCTGCCCAAGTGATGGTCTGCTCGACCTGATGGGCAGCGTGAAATTTTTCCCACCAATCTAATACAACTCCTTCCAATTTATGAGAAGCATAGAAAACTTTCTCAACATCATCCATTCAAGCGGGTGCCCGAACATCTACATGACTCAAGAAAGTTACCTGAGTACCGGAGAGGTTCAGAGATGGCCGGAGGTTGACTAGCGACGAAGAGGGTGACGGCGGCAGCACGGTTCAACGAGGAGAGGATGCTCTAAGTACGAAGAAGACAAAAGAAGTGTCGAAATAGCTTAAAGACCATTAGAGGATGATCTAGTACCAAGGAATCGAAGAATGCATTACCGAAACTAAGTGGGAGACGAAGAGGTGTTCTTCGACCGAAAATGGACAAAGCTTCAAATCCTCAAACTCCTGTCATGCAATGAAAAAATTGATTGAGGGGTTTCAATGTCATACCCAATGACATGATATGATGTGCAATGTTTTGGACAATACTCACTAAAGTGGAAGTTGACACGATGATGTCCTCGGGTGCGCGCTCTAGAACCGAGAATGACACGATCGTGTTCCTGAAGCTACAAACCAAATTAGGAGCTGGCATTAGCCAAAATGGAAACGACATGGAAGGGTGAGTATGAGGGACATCAAAGCTTTCAGCTTACCCTAGAGAGGAGCTAGAACCAGCGTCCCTTTCCTCCGCCGAAACGAGGAAAAGTGAGGGAGAAGAGGGGTTTGGAGGCAACTTAAGCTCCAGGAGATGACGGAGAGGAGGCGGCGTGAAGCGGAGAAGGATCCGGAGTGGTCACTGCATGCGGCGGATTCACGGCGTCATTGGCGCGCAGAAGAGAAATGCGGCCGCGTGGCGAGGGAGCTCTGCAACGCCAATGGGAGGATGAAGATGGAGCTGATAGGCGGGCCTAGCTAGTCAGCGGCACAGCGCGGGCGAGCCAAAGTCAAGTGCAACGTGGGTGCGGCTAGGTGGTTCAATCAAGACATGCGGTCTGAGTTGGAATGTTCGGACTGGTCCGATCACTTGGTCGGTCCGATCGGACTGGTCCGGTCCGGTCCGGTCAAGTGGTTTGACTAATTTAGATTTCAAATGATTCTACTTTGACCGAGCTAGATAAAATAGCAAATAAAATCCTAAAAATCTGAAATAAATCAGAGAGGTTCCTGGGACATCCTAGTACTCAAATAAGATCTTAAACCTTACTGTTCATGATTATTTGCTTAGTATAATTTCAAACTTAGAATAGGTTATTGATTTGAGTTTGAATTTTCTGTGGGTTGAATTGGGCTCCAAAAATTTGGTAAAAATTATATTTATTCTTGATAAATATTATAGTACTTAAATAAATTAACTCCAAGAGAACTTTAATAGCATTTGTTTCTGTTTTCTCTTGGAGAGTTACTTTAGGTTATAGTTTAATCTTGTGATTAAGATTTTCCAAGTGCAATAAATGATGCAAATGCTCCAAAAACACAATGCATGCTCATGAGATGCATACTAATTATCATTAATTAATTTGGAGATGTGACTAGGACTCAGAGGATTGAAATCCAATTTAACTCCATTTAAGTGAGAGGGCCCGGCTGAGCTAGAGCCACAGTGACCATGCATATCACTCCCCAGCGAGTGCTACATGGTGACCGGTCTCCAACAGCCGAATGCACACTTAAAGGAATTAAAGAGGATTTCAAAATAGCGTATATGTGTCCTGTATTGATTCCCAAGATCAACGACCAACACGCACATATCCTTACCAACATAAGTCACAGTCATACAAAAGTCATACATTGATATATCAAGTGACATACAGCATAGTACTTAAGTCTACAACTATTACAAAAGCGGTCGACCAGCCAAATTCAAAGTTTGACATCAAGTAGCAGTGGAAACAAAGTAAATAAACCAAAAGGTCTAGCATGGTGTGCCCAAACCCAAAGACAACTGACCGGGAGTTAGAAACAACATTTATTGTTAGTCAATATAACCAGCCCATAGTTTTGGCAAATACTGAGGTTATTTATTTGTTAAACTGACACCGCAAACTGGATTCAACTAGAACGATGAGCATTGATAATACCATATAACTCGACTTTATAATACCAACAAATAGAACGAAAGTACTGCACGGCTTTTACGGTTTTACCTCTAAAAATTTTGGGCAATGGCGGACAGAGTCGTTATTCTCCAGCAGGTTGTTGCTGTTGCTTTTCTGAAAAGGCATGGATGCGATGTGATTCAGCGTCGACGGTTGGACGTGCTTCATCATGGCGTCTGCACGTGAACGTGCTTACTCACAGCGTCCTGCACGGGGAAGCAAATTGAAGTAATGTACCTTCATATCGTGTAAAACCAAAAGATACACCCAGCCATGCATGCAGCCAATCGGATACATGCAAACCATGTATGCACGAGTAGCATTTGTACACTAATCATTTGCATATTCCCCAGGGATATGATGATTTATGGCGTTATTACTTAACACATAGGCTCTTCGAGGAGTATAATAGCCCGGCCCATTCGTAGTGTGGCCCATTTAACCTATATGGAGTTGTGATGGTCTGATTAGTCTCATATAGCCTATGTAAATTGAGTTGTAGTAGCATATATTGCTTGTTCGGTCCAAATGTATTGGCTCCAAATGTAGCACCTCCGGATTAACCCTTTTACACGAAGGGATGACAAAAGTGTAAGTGGGGTGCTATATAAATGCGGGTCCGCCCACGGTGTTTTGGGCATAAATCGGATTTTGGGTCAGGGTGTTGCAGATGGTATCAGAGCATCAACCCTCGCTGCACAGGTATGTATGTGTATGGGCCCACTAGCAGGTCATGACACAAAAGTTTCACCGAGGGGTGGTTCTGGGAATTTGCCATGTATACGGTGTGCTACCGAGGGCATCAGCCCTTAAGGGGGGCGAGTGTAATACCCCGGCCCATTCGTAGTGCGGCCCATGTGGCCTATGTGAAGTTGTGATGGTGGGATTAGTCCTACAATACTTGTGTAATGTGAGTTGTATTAGCTTATAATACCTGTAGCACATCCGGGTTAACATTTTTACACGAAGTGAGGACGAAAGTGCAAGATGGGTGCTATGTATGTGCGGGTCCACCCCACGAAGGGCTGGGCATTAAGTGGATTTTGGACCACGGTGTTACAAGGAGCCTCCCATTACTATAAATATAGATAGATAAATTAGTATAACTATACATGTTGCAAATCAAATCAGTTTAGTTTTTCCTAGTTTTCAAGGTTTTGTGGTTTTTAATTTTGTAGTTACATATTTTGATGGAAAAATTTCCGACCTAACGGGTAAATTTTCTTCACTTATTCGTATTGCTTTAGTGCTGCAACACATCATAGAACATGCAACCATCAATGAATTAGTCTCCGCCGCCTCTACCTCTTGAACCTCTCCGTGTCGCTAGAGCGCCGCCGGAGACCCCATCCGACAAAACCCGAGACCACCCTGCCGCCTCAAGCTCGCTGCCGGTCGCCACGGACATCCTCGACCACCCAGGATTGCATCAACAGGTGCGCAATAGCCTGGGCTACCTCCTGGTACCACCCACCGCCGGTGAGACGTCGCCGCTCGCCGTTGCTGTTGGGATCCGAGCGCCGCCGCCCTCGTTGTCATCCACATCAGCTGCCACCTCAGCACTGTGCGTGCATGTCGTCCTATGTGGTGCCGTGTCAGCGCCACACGTGCGCGTGTGCACCACGCCAGCCGGGCCAGATCCCGAGTCCCCACATGGACTTAGTCCACGGTGCACCATCTCACTTACATGTGGGACCCACCTGTCACGTGGAGCACTGTGCGGTCAAAACCCTTCGCTGACGTCAGCGTTGCGCAATATTCCGATTTTTCTATTAAGAACTAATTCGGATTATTCTGAAAATAGGATTTTCTTTAGATTCAAACTTCCAAAGCCCATATCTTTTGCATCCGAACTCCAAATCAGTCCATTCAAATTTCTAAATTCAAGATCTATTTATTGAAGATTTTTATTTATTTTTTGGAGTTTGTTTTGCCTCTGTTATTTATTTATTTTGCTTGTTTGCTTCGTTTACACGTAGACGCCGATACTTCGGGGAGGTTTGAAGAAGAAGGAGCATTTCAAGACCAAGATCAATTTATAGACCTTTTCCAAGGCAAGTCATACCTTTGACCATGATTGAATCTCAGTTTTCTAAATGTTATTTTATTTCAAATTATTGCATTCTAATTCAAGTAATTATTTAAATGCTTTTGGGTATAGCTATTAAATCCAAATTGTTATACCTTCCTTGTATAATTGCTATGTCTTAATCCTTTGTCACCCAAGTTGGTATTTTAGTTGGTAATATTGTAGCACCAACGTGGGTTGGTTAGATGCGATTAGATTTCTTAGCCATGCCACGAATCACCTGTTCATGTAAAGTTGCAATTATCAACTTGACTAAGTGACTATGTAACTTTGTGATAATCTGTGTGTACTATGTGCTATTATGGTATGTGTTGCACTTAACCAACTAGGTGGTAAAAGGTTTAGACTGAGGCAAGTGGTGGAAACTGTGTGACATGGTGGCTTTGTGAAATGGGAATATTAATCTATGTGTCTTAGTTAGAATTTGGAAGTCTTGCCTTGGTCAATTAAGGACTTAACTTTGTGCGCCATTAAACTGAGCCTCACTGTACGACCACATGCCTGTTATGGGACGGGCCTAACTTAGTAAGTTTTGGATTCTCGATATTGATTACTCAGGTTGTAGGTTAAGTACTCAGTGATGGGTGGAGGTGTGCTACCAGGTAGTCACATCGCGGGATGGTTCATTGCTTCCCTGTCCAACGGTGTGTGTTATGCCAAAGCACTATGTTAGGGTTGGTATGACGACAAAGCACACTATTAGTATTAATACTTGAGATGAAGTTTCTGAAAAGTTTTGTTATGATTAGTGCTTGCGACACTAGTTGTATCTTGTGGATAAAGTGTACAACCTCTGCAGAGTATTAAACAATCTATTCGAATAGCCGCATCCGCGGTCATGGACATGCTCAGGGATTTTACACGAGGGGTAGATCTTCATAAAATGTGTGGGAAGGGAGCTGTATGATCTAAATCATATGGCTATGTGCATAATCTGTTTAGGCTGAGTGTCTTTGTGAAATCAAACTGTTAAATTATTATTGTCTATTCGTTTTGAATTATGCTTTCAATCTATTATTTGTATTCAATTGCAAATGTTGCATTTTTGCAAAAGAACCACATATTGACATTCCTTTGGAATAAGCCTGCATGTATAATTGCATTTCTGTGGTGTGACTTGCGAGTACGGTTGTGTACTCATGCTTGCTTTATTAAATCAAGCAGAAGAGGAGTCATCTTCGCCTGCATTCGAGGAGGAGTTCATCGAAGGTGGTTGGTCTTAGGGTCTTGATCCCAGTCGATTGCCTGTGGTGAATTGATGGGATGCCGCTGCCGCTTCTGTTTCCGCTGCTTAATTTCTCTGTTAGCCCTACGTGGCTTAATAAATGTAAACTTGACCGTAAGGCCAAACCCTTATTTGTTAATCAAATTATTCGTTTATGTTATTTTTCGCATGTGTGGATCGATATCCATCTTTGTTGACACTGTGTGCACTAGCGTGATCTTGGACTAGTGCATTATACACAGAGGGTCCATAATTGTATTTTTGGGTCCCGACACGCCCTCAACGTCGATGACGAAGGAGGTCGGAATCAACCGAAACACGGACGGCGGCGATTCACCGTGCTTGGAGAAGAAGGGGGTCGCATGCCCTCGGGGTTGCCCTAAACAAAAATTAACTTCGCCCGAATACTTAGCGGGATGATGCGATCTTAATGGACAAGGCGTCGAAGAGAAAAAAAAACTCACCAGAGTGGCTACGAGCTATGCGACCGAGTCCAACGGAGGCGGAGACGACGATGTCGTTCCCAGCGGTTTGGTGGGCGACAAGGCTTCGTACCGGCAAAAATGGGCACGGCGAGGTCAGTGGAGTCTGGAGGTGGTGACGCGGACTCGTGGGTAGCACCAAGGTGATCTCTCTCTGGTCGTCTTCTTCCTCGATCGAAATGAAAAAGAGTGCACAGAATGTGAACAAGTGCGAGAGGAAAGGAAAAGATTGGCTCGGAAGGTTCATGACGTCTAGGAGGTGCTTCGCAAGGGGTCAAGGGAAGCATGAGGTGGTGATTGATGACCTCGCTGGCGAGCTTGTGCTGCGCCAATATGGAGCTCGCCTTCGGTGGTGTCCAACCGCTGGAGAAGAAGAGCCTAACAAGTGGGACCCATCGTCATGAGAAAGAAAGCGACGCAAGAATCGAGCGGGTTGGGTCAAACCCAAAGGCGACCGGGTCCGGTCAAGTGGCGTGGTGGGGTGCGTTTGTGTTGGTCGGACCAAGTCGGAACGGTCCGATCGGAGCTAGGATTTTTATTTAGTTTGACCGAAATACAAAGCGTTTGACCGAGCGATTAAAAATAGAAGATAAATTCTAAAAAAAAATTAGAGTATTCTAAGAATAAAAAAGGACTTAGTAAAGATGATTTCAAGCACTGTTCATACTCAATTTGTCAGAATAAAAATTATTTTCAAATCCGCATTAGAGAAATGGTTTGGATTTTGATGAAATCAAAATAACTTCTAAAAATTTGTGAAAAATTACATTAATTCATGTTAAATAATCTAGTATTTAAATAAATTATTTCCAACTACTTTTAAACAGACATTTTTCTGGAACCATAAAACAGCTTGAATTCAGTACCATCCGGGCAAAGCAAATGTGGTTGTGTGGATATCATGGGGATATGCCCATGATCTCAGGATGATGACACAATTGGCAATGGCGTCGAAGGTTTGTCGAAACACGCGTTTATGCAAAGTCAAGATTTTCGTAATACCGAGCAAGTAAGGTCTTGATACGATCAGTAAGTCGATCAGACGATCAAGAAGATGTTGGCGGTACTACCATCGTGCGGTAATATCGGCTTGTAGTTGGCGGTATGGATTTTCCAGAGAACATGTTTTCTTGGATTTTTGGTCCTCCGTGAGAATCGGTATGACCGCAGTTATTGGAGCGGTACTACCGCAGTGCGGTAATACCAGTGATTACATGGCGGCTGTACCGATTGTGTTCTGAATGTTTGCCGACTTGGTGAAATGGTTTTTCGTTAGGTCAAGTTCATGGGTTTCAGTGCATATGTGTTGCATGATGCAAGTTTTGACTAACGTGAGTCAAGTTGCGAAGAACTTGTTCCTGAAAACGATTTCTTGGTCTATTGTTGTGCAGATTGCTTAGAGGTCAACGACGGTCAACGGCAAGGATGATCGGGACTAGGCTTGGAGAGCTGAGGTTCAGAACGATCGAGGATGCCAGGTGGAGTCAGTGGATTCAAGCATGGCGCAAAATGAACAAGGATGACTGAACGGGAAGTTCGGTGCGATGAGTTGGATCAAGTGGTGCGGGGGTCAGTGCAAGTGCCATGGTGGTTTCGGTGGGAGCCGGATAGGAGAGACTTGCCAACATGAAGAGAGCCGTTGATCAACCTACACGTGACGAAGCATGGGATTGCTTCATGAAGATTGGACTCGGTCTTCGGAGAGGATCGAGAAGGGGTATTTTGGTAACTTCACCTAAATACCGCCTTGGTGACCTTTTGCTAACCCGCGGCGCAAGACGGCGTAAGGAGAAGCGGTTTAGGTCAAGAGGAGATGAAGACGGCGCTTTAAAATGCGTGCGTAAATGAAACCCGTTTGTGTGTGGGCTTAACGGGTGCCCATTAGGGTTTTCCTTCTAGAAGCTAGCCTCCACTATAAATAAGGGAGGGTGGTCCAGCACTCCCTTAACCCTCATATCTAAAAACCCTAGGTTGTGTTTTAGGTTAGGAGAGAATAGTGGAAAGGTTAGGGTTCTAGGAGAGTTGGGTTGATTGTGTAATCATGTATTGAGTTTTGTCCTCCGTGATGGAGTGGCTGTAAACCAATATCAATCTCAAATCAATCTAAGCCAATTTCCTCTAGATGAGTTTATTCTTGTTCTTGCTCTTTCTTTGATGATTTTGGGTTTTTGATGATCCTTTGGTTTTCCTTTGAGTTCTTGTGGTGATCATGCTTGCTGTGACATGTGGGAATACATCTAAGATCATCTTGATCATCCTTGACCCACAAGTAAGTTTTAGATCATATTTAGGTTTCTAACTCGGTTTTGAAGCAACCTTCACTCAAACGAAAAAAGGTTAGAACTTTGGACATGATCTTCATTATCCTTGGTTGGAATAGGTTCCTAACATCCTAGAGATGATATGTTTTAAGTGTCATGAAGTTTGGAGTTGCGGATCAAAAGTTGTGCCAATTTTTTATTTCGTTTTCGGGCTAAGTTCTAGGATAATCGGTAGTACCGCCCATTGTATAACGGTAGTTCTGATAATCGGTAGTACCGCACGTTGCACTGCGGTAGTTCCGATTGTTGGTAGTACCGCACTTTGCACTAAGGTAGTTCCGATTTTTGCATGTTTGGTTTATTTGCTTCGGTGTTTTGATTGGATTCAATACAAGTCTTCCACTATGCTTGTATATTGATCTTCATAGCTATTGGAGTGAAATTAGTATTGAATTCAATCAAGGAGAAAAAGAGATTGTGCTCCTATTAACCCCCCCCTCTAGTCGTCTTTTTGGTCTAACAAGTGGTATCAGAGCCCGGTTAGTTCAATCTTGATCTTAACCAGTCACTGAACTTGACGATGGAGAAGTACTCCACCAAGCCGCATATCTTTGATGGGCTCAACTATGCCTATTGGAAGAATCGCATGCGTGCCTTCCTTTAGAGTGAAGGTCAAGCCATATGGGAGGTTGTTCGAGGCCCGCTTGTTTTGCCCGAGGTTGCTATGCCGGCTTCTGCAGCCCTCTTGGCTAACAACCACAAGGCATAGAACCTTCTATATGCTGGGCTTGGTAGATAGGAGTATGATAGGATTTGCAATCTTGAGACCGCGCACGAGATTAGGCACACCCTCGAAACCTACCATGAGGGCTCGTCCCAAATTAAGCAAGTACGCTAGACGGTCTTCAAGCGAGAATACAACAAGTTTGAGATGCATCCTGGAGAGAGCATCGATGACGTATTCACTCACTTTAACAAGGTGATTAATCAGTTGAGAGCAGTAGACATTGAGTATTCTCAATCTGAGAATGCCACCCACTCTTGGCTGCAATCAACACCAAGGAGTGGGAGATGAAGGCCACTGCCATTGAGGGGAATGTTAATCTCTCTAATATCTCTTTGGAGCTGCTCTATAGCAAGCTTAAGACTCATGAGATCAAGAGAGTTAGCTATCCTAAGAAGGAGAACATGGCTTTGGTGGCTGACCCTCTTAAAAGGACTTCTTATGATTCTTCTAAGTCTTCTTCTAGATTTTCTCTTGCCTGTTTATCTGCAATCCATGAAGAGGAGCTCGAGAGTATTCCTGAGGCTGAGTTAGCCCTTCTAGCCAAGAAATTCACACAGGCCAATAACAATGTGAGAAACAAGAAGAGAGGCGGCCCTGTGACATGCTATGAGTGTGGAGAGCTCTACCATATCCGGGCGAACTGCCCCAAGCTAAAAGGGAAGGGCAACCACAAGGATGAGAAGGCAACCTGGAGGAAGCCTCAAGGGAAGAAGTCTAAATTTGATGCTGCCAAGCTCATGAAAGCCGCTCACTAGGTCCTTGCCGCTTTTGGAGAGTAATCCATGAGTGATGAACTCCAGGAGCAAGGAGGACAAGGATGAGGAGCTCCCTCAAGACAAGAAGAAAGGGAAGGCAAAAGACTTCACCGACATGTGCTTCATGGCCGGCTCCGTCGACATCGGTGACACCGATGAGGTACCTCCATCCTATGATGTTCTCTCTGCTAGATGTGATACTATCTTTGAGCAACTGCTTAGGATAAAGCGTTAGAGTTCACCATGGCTAGGAACAAGGATTTAGAGTCACAAGTTGATAATATCACACTAGAACTTGTGAATGTTAAAAATCTTGATGCTGATGAATGTTCATCCTGCCATGCTTTACACTCTGAACTTGCTAAATTGCAAACTGCCCATGATGTTGCCCTGCACCAACTAGAAAATGCTAGGACTGAGTTAATTGAAGTTAAATCTGCTCCATGTGAAAAATGCTTAGAATCTAGCAAGTTGGTTGTTTCTGATAAGGCTGAGTCTAGCTTTTGCTCTTTCTGCTTAGAACGTGAACATGAAGTAAAAGACATAATAGAAGCAGTTAGAGCTAAGTTTGCCAAGCTTAAGGACAAAATTGATTCGCTCCTTGTGCTTCATGTGAAGCCCTTAAGCTTGAAGTTGCTTTTCATAAGGAGAAAACATGGTAGAGCCATTAATGCCAAAACATGTGAATCATGTTTTAATCTTGGAAAAGAGAATGCTTATCTTAAGGATACATTAGAAAAATTCTTTAAGGGTGAGAAACAGTTAAACATGATTCTTGATAAGTCAAAAACTCCTTATAAGAAGCAAGGGTTAGGATACAACTTTGCCCAAGATAAGTCCAAGCCAAATGTCATTCAATTCTTGGAAAATGGCTTAGTTGAGTTCAAAACCCAACTTTGCAAAAACCATTTTCAAATCTGCAGGTTTTACCCAACCATCTTTTGATCCAAAAGGTGCTTCTCCCAGTGGTACCAAGTACCATTGCACCTATTGCAAGAAGGATGGGAATTTGCTTGAGTTCTGTTGGCGTAGGTTGAAAAATGCTAGGAAAAATCTTGCTAGAATTTCATCTCATCAACCTAGAGCCTTCAAGAGACATGGTCATTTAGAAAAGAAGAAACCTGAACTAGGATTTCTTTCACATGCTCATCATCATCATGTTCCTAGACAGGATGCTTCTCATGTTCGTGTAACCATTGCTCATGATAGAACCTCAAGTAGGATCAAGGATAGCAGTTCTGCTTTGTATACTACTCGCAGACGTGTCTCAAGATCGGGTTCATAAGTCATGTTTAACTAACTTGAGATTGAGACACATCGATTTTTTGTGCCTTGATTTTCGGGATCGCCGCAGAAGGGGGAAGAACACGTGGTTCATCGACTCCGGTTGTTCACGCCACATGACTGGAGATTCAAGATGGTTCACCTCCTTTGCGCAGTCGACGGTGATGACTTTATCACCTTTGGAGATGATACACAAGGGCGGATTGAAGGAACGGGATCGATCGGGGTGAACTACAAATTCATCCTGAAGGACGTCGCTCTTGTGGACAAGTTAAGGTGCAACTTGTTTTCTGTCTCGTAGTTTCTTGATGATGGCTATGAGACTAGATTTAAGAAAAATGCATATCATATGCTTGATTCAGCTGGTGAGCTTGTTTTTGGGATTTCTAGGGTTGGTAGGATCTTTGGATTTGACTTTTCTGAATCTCTTGCTGGATCTCTAAAGTGTTTGATTGCATGTTCTTCTGAGTTCTGGCTTTAGCACCGACATTTGGGGCACATTGGTTTTGATCATCTGATGCGAGTTAGCAGCCTTGATCTCATGAGAGGTTTGCCCAAACTCAAAGCTGTCAATGATGTATGTGCGCCCTGTAGGCATGGCAAGCAAGTTGCTGCCTCGCACCCTTCATTGACTATGGTCATGACTGACGGACCAGGACAGTTGCTTCACATGGATACTATTAGTCCTGCTAGGGTTCGATCAGTCGATGGCAAATGGTATATTCTTGTCATAATCAATGATTTTTCGAGATACTCTTGGGTGTCTTTTCTTGCTTCGAAGGATGAAGCTTTTGATCATTTTCATGATCTTGTTCTTCGTTTGGCTTCTGAACTCCCTAGTGCCTTAAGAACGGTTCGTAGTGATAATGACACGGAGTTCAAGAATGCCTCATTTGCCTCTTTTTGTGCTGAGCGTGGTATTGAGCATCAGTTCTCTACACGTCTCTCAACAAAATGGCATGGTGGAAAGGAAGAACAGAACCTTAGTCGAGATGGCTAGGATGATACTAGATGAGTATAGCACTCCGAGGAGGTTTTGAGCCGAAGCTATTGCTACCGCTTGCCATATTGCCAATCGTGTCTTCTTGAGATCTTCTTTGGGCAAGACATCTTATGAGCTTCGGTTTGGTAGAAAACCCTCTGTTTCTCATTTTCGAGTTTTTGGAGCCAAGTGTTTCATTCTCAAGATAGGAAACCTAGATAAATTTGAGTCAAGAACTTCTGATGGTTTATTTCTAGGTTATCCTGCACATTCGAGGGGTTTTCGGGTTTTTAATGTTGAGACTAACGTTGTCCAGGAGACATGCAATGTCACTTTTGATGAGACTAGCCCTGGAGCTAGATCAGACATTTCAGGTGATACACAGGCAACGGAGAGCATTTTTGTAGAGGAAGATGATGATAAAGTCGATAATGCTCTTTCACTTGTTGCTAATGCTCCTGTTCCAGCTCTAGAACCTGCTTCGACTACTTCACCCTCAGTTGAGGCTCCTGCTGCATCTTCATCATCAGCAGTACCTACGGAGGTCGAAGAGATGCTTTCTCCCCGGGGCGCTCCACTTCACATTCAGAGGCATCATCCTTCGGATCAGATTATTGTTCAGCTTCATGAACGAGTCACTCGCTCCAGGTATCATGATCCGAGTCTCTACTCTCATTCTATATTTGTTGCTTCTTTCGAACCCCGCAATATATCACATGCTTTATCTGATTCTATCTGGGTTAATGCCATGCATGAGGAGTTAGAGAATTTTGAAAGAAACAAAGTCTGGAACCTAGTAGAGCCTCCTAGTGGTCATAATGTGATAGGAACCCGTTGGGTGTTCAAAAACAAACAAAATGAGGATGGTTCTGTGGTTAGAAACAATGCTAGATTGGATTTTAGCCAAGTTGAGGGGTTAGACTTTGATGACATCTTTGCTCTTGTGGCTAGAATGAAAGCTTTGAGGAGATCTTGCTGTGGACCAAGTGGTCCTGGACGACTAGGATGCGCCCTCTAGCTGATTGCCTGTGGTGTATCAGGTGGCTTATTGTTTATCTTCCGTTGTGTTTTGGTTTGTTGGCTTGTAAGCCTCCCTTTGTAATTAACTTTGTTGATATTAATAAAGCTCTCGTTGAAGTGCATGTTACCACTGTTGTATGCTGTGAAGAGCTAGCTGTTGATCCTTGAGACTAGCTTAGTTCACACAGGGAGGACTTGGGAGCAATCCCTAACCACCACGACCACCCTCGGGTCTGGTCGTGGGAAGATTTGGGTCACCTCCTGTCTCACGGTCTCCTCAGGATTGGTCCCTCGACCTCTCCTGAGTCAGCTCCTGGCAGTGGGGATCTCCCAGTGCCTCTCGCTCGTCTTGCCGGTTCCCTCGTGTGATCCTACCGCCGGCCCCCGAGTGGAACTACCGGACCCAGTCCTACCGCGGGCACTCGAGCGGTACTACCGAACCCCTGGGAGGTCCTGATGGACTTTCGGGAGATTAGGGAGGCCCTCTCGGGTGGCCTCGGGTTAGGACGTTACATGTGACATTTTCAACAATTTTCCAACATTTTTCCAAGATAGTGCCACATAATTTAAAAAAGTGGTTCTAGATTTTATCTTTCATTATACCAAAATATTAGCAGTGAAGGTTTACAGGCAAAAAAAGGCATAGGTATGGACTGCATGCCATGATTGTAGCACAACCGTAGAAGAAAGGGTCAATTAACCTCCTTGAGGGAGGCTCCTGCTATTAATAACACCTGCGGTACGACCAAAATAGAAGCACCGGCTCTATATAAATTTGGTAAAGATGTGGAGCATGACTTATTCGATCCATTTTTGTTGCGGTAACCGAACAGGCCGAGTGACAGAGATCATGGCTATTTTCCTCCTTGTGGTTATCCTCGCTGCCACCTTCACCACATCTGAGTGTGCAACTACTGACACAAAGCCACAACTAGTTGCGGCAGCCAAGCCGCCCACCGATGCTGCAGCGGAGTTCCTCCGTGCCCGTTGCGACACCGTGGAGTCATTTGGGAACTACTGCTATAACTCTCTCCTTCCACACGCAGACTCCTTCCACGGTAGCAACGTCGAGCTCGCCCGCACTGCCACTGCCATCATGGTCACCTGGCTCCAAGCCTCGCTAAGTGAGATGCGCCACGTCAACAACACGGACCCACACATGGTCTATGGAGGGAGAAACGGGTGCATTGAGCTGATCGAACAAGCCACTAATGGGGAAAGATTGGCGCTGGCCAGCCTTGGCCGCCTTGCGTCTGCCGGCTGTGATGGGAAGCGGAGCAAGCAGGATCTGCAGGATGCAAAGAAATGGATTCAAAAGGCAGAGTTCAACATCAACCGTTGCAGTATGACAATGGGGGACAACACGCCACCGCTGCCTGTGACGAACACCCACCTGACACAGTCCCTGTATGTTGCCGTAGGTCTCATCGAAGGCATAGCACTGTGAAGGAACGGGGCCTCTCTGGCCGGTCGGTTTCTATATTCTTGTTGCCCACGGTGCATTTTTCCAACGTTTGGGCAATAAATTAAGTCATGTATGTCTTTTTTGGCATTTATGATTCATGTACTTTGTAAGTAACTAGGCTTATGGTTTATTGAGTGGAATTCATGTTTTTTACATGTTATGATCGTATTAATTTATCTCTCCTTAATTATAAAAGGATGGGTAGAACAAGCAATGAGATCACACCAAGGCAGCAGAATGTGTGAGATTGTTGTTTCTAATCGGATGTGCCGCATGGAACTAAATGAAATGATTCAAATAGAAATGAGCTAGTTTATGTTGGACCGAAACTTTTTCACCATAGCCAGGTTTCAACTTCCTTTTCATTCCAGTAGCTATGTAAGCTATGAAAATCAAAGATTAAGATTAGAACGGAAGTTTTGTGTTGGACTCTGGGCAAATCCTCTCGCCAATTTGATTGCCACTCCTGGCCAGTCTGACCACCAAGCAACCGACATTCTGACCACCGGCCGGTTTGACCGCCCATTCCTATACTGAAGAATAGAAAATCAGCACGAGGAAGATCCACAAAATGACATAACTTTTGATCTACTAGGCCAAATCGCTTGAAACTTGAAACATAGATCATCAAGAACGTCAGGAACTATTCCAGTGGAATATAGCGAAGATCCAAGCCTAGGTTCCACCAATTTCTTGATTTGGATCAAGATGGCTAAAAAACTGAGAAGATTCAAATCATGATCGAAAAGCTCAACACATGAGAACTCAAATCTCACTCAATTTCTCAACACATCTCCCTGACCCTAGCCTCTCCTCTCACTTTCCCCAACTCACAAACTAGCGTTTTCAAGGGTTGGTTAGTTCCAACCAGCAATGACCCTTTTATATGGAGGCTAAGACTAGAGAGAAAACCCTGACGAGAACACGTTAATCCTACACACAAATGTGGCTACACTCATGCACACTTATCAAAGCGAATGACGTTCCGGCGCTCTCGAACCCGTCTCATTATGATCATGTCCTACTCTTGACCTAAACCGCTTCTTCATCGTGATGCCATGCATCGTGGTTTTGGTCAAGTCACAAACCCGATTTTTTTGGTGAAAATACCAAAATACCCCTTTCGATCCTTCATCTTGACCGTGTCCATTCTTGTGAAGCACTTCGTGCTTCGCCATGTATAGGTTCATCAATGGCTTCCCTCATGCCGGCAAGTCTCTCATATCCAGCTCCCACAGGACCGCCTCAACACTTGCACCGGCCAGGCCACTTGATGCAGCCCGTTGCACCGAACTCGTCGTTCGGTCATCCTTGTCCATCTTGCACAGTGCTTGAGTCCAACGACCTCACTCGACATCCTCGATCCTTCTGGACCTCGATTTTGCCAAATCAAGTCCCGATCATCCTCATAGTTGACCGTCATCGACTCCAAGCCTCCTACACACAAATAGACCAAGAAATAGAATTCGGGCACAAGTTCTTTACAACTTGACCCACGTTGGCTCAAACATGCAACATGTATGCAATAATGATCAAGATCCTAGGTCAATTCTCCAAAATCCGCACACATTTGTGCTTGATCTTAGACCTGGCCGGTTTGACTGCCAAGGCATGGTAACAGGGGGCTAGTCTGAACACCAGACCACCAGTGGGCTAGTCTGACCGCGAAACATCGTCTGGTCAGACCGCTAGTCAAGCACCCCAAAAAATTTCTAAGGAGTAAGAAACACCCTCTTTGGACATTTCAGTAAAAAGCTATTTAGTTTTGCCTCAAAGCTCTATTTTCCATGAGACCGAATGCAAACTCATCCTCTCAAAGCTCCCCATAATGGAATCTTGCCCATATTTGAAGATTCCACTTTCCACTTTTGGCCAATAAAACCAACACAGGTATGTGGCCTTGCAAGGTCGGTCAGACCATCACGCAAGGTCGGTCTGACGGCCAGTGGCCTGACAGAATCTGAATTTACTAAAATTTGCCAAACTAAGCAAAAACTCCCCAAACTCCTTGACAATATTGCCAATTGTTCAACACAACTATTGTGATAATATCCACATGATCTCCATAGTTCAATGGTGGTGTCACATCCCACTTTTTGAGAGTTTTCAAAAATTTTAAAATAAAAATAACCATTTGGAATTTCTTGAATTAATGAAAGTTTAATACGAATTTTTAGAAATCAAAACTATTTCACATCAATAATCCAAACTTCAATTAAATTCTTAACCAATATGTATTTGAGTTCCTCTAATACCAGGGAATTTACTAGAATTTTTGTGGGTTTTCTTCTGAGTTTATTTGCTATTTTATAGGTTTATTTGAATTTACTGAGTTTTCATATTTGGAAAAGTGTTTGAAATCCCTAGAAGTCCTAGTGGGCTGAAACTTCCCTCTCTTTCTCTCTCTCTCTCTCTCTCTCTCTTCGCTCGGGCTGGTAGGCCGGTAGCTCCCTGCAACAAATAAAGCATGTACAGAAGAAAGCTAACACAACAATGACGTAGTCAATATAACCAGCCCATAGTTTTGGCAAATACTGAGGTTATTTATTTGTTAAACTGACACCGCAAACTGGATATATTCAACTAGAACGATGAGCATTGATAATACCATATAACTCGACTTTATAATACCAACAAATAGAACGAAAGTACTGCACGGCTTTTACGGTTTTACCTCTAAAAATTTTGGGCAATGGCGGACAGAGTCGTTATTCTCCAGCAGGTTGTTGCTGTTGCTTTTCTGAAAAGGCATGGATGCGATGTGATTCAGCGTCGACGATTGGACGTGCTTCATCATGGCGTCTGCACGTGAACGTGCTTACTCACAGCGTCCTGCACGGGGAAGCAAATTGAAGTAATGTACCTTCATATCTTGTAAAACCAAAAGATACACCCAGCCATGCATGCAGCCAATCGGATACATGCGAACCATGTATGCACGAGTAGCATTTGTAAACTAATCATTTGCATATTCCCCAGGGATATGGTGATTTATGGCGTTATTACTTAACACATAGGCTCTTCAAGGAGTGTAATAGCCTGGCCATTCGTAGTGTGGCCCATTTAACCTATATGGAGTTGTGATGATCAGATTAGTCTCATATAGCCTATGTAAAGTGAGTTGTAGTAGCATATATTGCTTGTTCGGTCCAAATGTATTGTCTCCAAATGTAGCACCTCCGGATTAACCCTTTTACACGAATGGAGGACAAAAGTGTAAGTGGGGTGCTATATACATGCGGGTCCGCCCGCGGTGGTTTGGGCATAAATCGGATTTTGGGCCAGGGTGTTGCAGATGGTATCACAGCATCAACCCTCGCTGCACAGGTATGTATGTGTATGGGCCCACTAGTGGGTCATGACTCAAAAGTTTCACCGAGGGATGGTTCTGGAAATTTGCCATGTATACGGTGTGCTACTGAGGGCATCAGCCCTTAAGGGGGCGAGTGTAATACCCCGACCCGTTCGTAGTGCGGCCCATGTGGCCTATGTGGAGTTGTGATGGTGGGATTAGTCCTACAATGCTTGTGTACTGTGAGTTGTATTAGCATATAATACCTTTAGCACATCCGGGTTAACATTTTTACATGAAGTGAGGACGAAAGTGCAAGATGGGTGCTATGTATGTGCGGGTCCACCCAATGGAGGGCTGGTCATTGAGTGGATTTTGGACCACGGTGTTACAAGGAGCCTCCCATTACTATAAATATAGATAGATAAATTAGTGTAACTATACATTTTGCAAATCAAAATCAGTTTAGTTTTTCCTAGTTTTCAAGGTTTTGTAGTTTTTAATTTTGTAGTTACATATTTTGATGGAAAAATTTCCGACCTAACGGGTAAATTTTCTTGACTTATTCTTATTGCTTTAGTGCTGCAACACATCATAGAACATGCAACCATCAATGAATTAGTCTCTTAGTTCTATTCCTAATACACAAGGACTTGCCTTTAGTTTGTGGTGCACAAACTTGGCGACATATCTAATGCACATGGGCTTATTTGTACACATGTGAGCATAGCACACCCGGGCCATCCAAAACGAAACTCACGGCCAAGATCGAGGGAGCCAAGATCCCACCTCCCACTTAACTCATTTTTGCCAAAAAAAATCCCCTGCTCGAACGCACTCTCTCTCATTTCGGCCCCCTGCTCGCTCGGCCATTCCCGTCGCCACCCCTCCCCACGTGCTAGGGTTCACTCGCTCCTGCGCCGCTCTACTCCTCCAACCTGAGCGGCCCCCCTATGCCACGTCACCCCACAGAGCCCATGCGCTGCCGCCATTCCCCCCTGCACCACCCGCCTACGCCGAGCCGAGCAGGTGTGCCACCACTCCTTGCATCACCTTGCACCGGCCCCTGCGCCGGCGCACCCTACACCGCCCGTCGTGTCGAGCCGAGCCGCCCCTTGTGCCGCGTCGCACCCCTCCTTCCCTTTGCTTTGTACCGCGCCCCTCTCGGCCCCTCTCCTTGCCTGTCGTGCCATTCCCCAGTAGCAAAACTTAATTCTGGTATGACTTGTGCACTTTGATGATTTGTGATCCTGATTAACAACAAGTTCAGTACAATAACATGTTCTCGCATTTGCTTTGTAGGGCCTCCAAGGTGACAAGTGGATGTTCACATAATTGCTTCTTCAAGTTTGTTTGGATTTAGCGCTGCTGAATGTGATCTTGAATGTTACAGTCAAAAGTATTGAAGCTTGAAATGTATTCTATTCTTGAAATGTTCAAGCCGAATGCAGTATTCTGTTCTTCGAATGTTGGCATGCAATTTTGTTTTACGAATTATGTTGATGTATGCAATTAGAACCATGCAAATTCTGCGTGAGCTGCAACATTTTTTTACTTCTGGATGTGAGATGCAAATTATCTAAATATAGTTCTTGTTCATTCGGCTTACATCACTACTATAAAAAAGGTCTTCACAGACGGTTCGAAACGCCATCACAAACGGTTTCGTGAGCCGTCTGAGTTTATGGGTTAGTAACGACATGATGTCATTACAGACGGTTTTCGAACCGTCTGTGATGCATACTATCACAGACGGTTATTAATTCAAAACCGTCTGTGATAGTCGACTATCACATGCGGTTTATAGATGAAACCGTCTGTGATACATCAGTTATCACAGACGGTTTGTAGAGAAAACCATCTATGATACATCAGCTATCACAGACAGTTTCATCTACAAACCGTTTGTGATATTCTTTTGTATTGCTAAATTTAATTCTGTTTATTGGCTAGCCTTAGGAAATGCTAGGCATGCCCTCTAAAATAAGTTGAAACACAACAAGTAAATGTATACATCCAATTCACATTCATTTCATAAACAAGCACATCCAAGTCACATTCATTTCAGAAACAAGCACATCCAATTCACATTCATTTCAGAAACAAGCACATCCAATTCACAAATCAATTAACTAAAATTAACCATTCATGTACATTTATACACACGTACCATTAAGTTCAATCTTATCCATATCAAGTTCAATCTACATTCTGGAACTTTCCACTGGATTTATGACCTCACGGTTCAAGAATAACACAAACTGTCCTCGAATATTTATGAGCTGGCCCTGTTCCAACGCAGTTGTAGTGATGCTCGCAACCTATCACTAGGAAGATTAAATTCGTGCTTATATAAATTGGTAAGTATGAAATAATTATTGCAAGATTGACAAACCTGAGGATCATTAGTTATCGCGGAACCAACGAGTAGTTCCATGTTGTGGCAAACATAGTATCCACAGAGGTTACAGGCCGACAGCTACTGGTGGTACTGCAAAAATAGAATTGGTTAGTTCGAGAGGCATTAATACAAACTTAGCCTTAGCCATTGCAAACGAAGGAAAGACTGTACAATAGAGTTATCTATGGAGGAAATGTGTTTACCTGTCGATTAATTTTCAGACAATTGTGAAGTCGTGTGTGGCCCTCTTTAGGAAATCAAGGTATATTACCTTGTTCTGTTTTGGTATAATTACAATTAGAATCGAGTGGAAGCTACACAGGTATGTCGCCATGGTCATTAAACCTAAGTTCGTGTTGCTTATAAAGAACAAATCAACAAGTATAGGCACTAGTGCGGCACTTACTCCTGGTTGTAGGGCAAAAGTATGAATTCCTTGTTGCGGTGAGCCAGCAATTACTCTGTGATGTAATCCTCAATGAATGTTGCATTCTCCATGATGGTTTGCAAGGAGACCAAGTGTAGATCAAGGAAACCTACCGGTGAATTCCTTACTTCGGCTTCACAAATCATGTATACACACACACACACACAAAAGCAAGGAATTATATATAACATTTATCGGTATTACACGAACGTTGACCGTGATTTTACACACTTATAGTGTCCAGCATCGCATGAGTGAGACATCGAGGGCACCGAGGTTGAAGAGAAAGAACAAGTCATTGAAGGTCACCGTGAAGACTCAGTCTCGATGGTCGTGTTTAAGATGATCCTTCTTGAACTAGACAGTGACACCCGAGCGCCGTTGTTCATCCGTCTTGTTGGCCTATTCCATGTACCATGTATGTAATCTTGCGTAAGCCATTCCTAGGGCAGGGTGGCACTCTACATTCTCGACCAACGGCTCGCTTAGCACAAATTTCTGGACCAACGGCAAGAAGGGGATATCAGAACAGGAGTCGACCATCTTCGATTTGCCCTTGTTGCCTCACATTTTAGAGGTCGACTTCACGAGAGTCGACCGAGCATGAGGTGTAAATGCATGTGATGCACTGGGCCTTTGCCGCTTCAGTGCAGATAGCTCCCATGGACTTGATACTGTTGTAAGACATTCCCGCGAAGTTGACACTAGAGCAAGTAGCTCCAGGCAGATGTCCCTCTTGGGGTACTGGATGAATGATCCAATGGCTTGCCCTAGAGTCATGACCTCGTCATCTGGGGAAATCTGTAGCGGAATGACCGTGAAATTTTCATAAACACCGTCCACATTCACTTTTGCGAAACCCGGCGTTGGATTTACACCATGCACTAAAGCCCCGACACTGGATGGATACACCTGGCCCTAAGCAGCATCTAGGGCAACGGAGGTATATCTCACTTGGAGCTTGCACTTCATTGCCACCTACATAACGATACAAAATTATCTACTCCAACAAGCCTATCAATGGATCGAGCATTCTAGAGATAATAATTATTACCAGGATGTCATCGACAAGAAATCTGTCATCGCCTTTTGGGGTAGGGTTAGGGTTGGACGCGTAGCTACTCAAAAGTTTGGGGGGCTAGCTAGCACAGTAGGGGCAGGGGCAGGGGCTTGCAACTGATTTTCCTAAGCCTTTCCTCAAGACTCTCCATCAGCCGTCGCGTCTCAGCTCTGACATGATCATCGATCTCATATCTGATGGACTCAGTGATCTCATCTCTGAGGGATTCACGAATCTCCTCTTGTAGCTTTGCATCACACTCGACTTTGGCTCTCTTCCTACTCTGGTACGCCCCGGAGTCCTGTGCGAATCCATATTTCCATGGAACATAAACACCAAGGCCTCTCGTGTGACCCAAATGCTCCTTGTTTCCTAGGGCTTCGGAGAGCATATCTTTCTCCTTGACTGCTTGGAATGAGCCTTGGGAAGATTGTGCACTCAGCATTCCTTGCAATAGCCTGACAGGTCATTTCACTTCCTATGAAGTTATGGAGTAATTACAAACTAGGTAGTTCGATATCTTACCAGGCGCTGGGACACTTCCTCATCTACGGGGTTTGGAAAGGAGATGGTCCCCGAAGATACGGTAGCTAACCTCGCTCTTAGCCACTGTCGGGCGCGCTCATCAGGGATCTCGGCAAATGGTGGGGAGGCATTCGAAAGGTTTGCCTACTGGTCCTGATCCCTCCATTGCGGGAGTTTACCCACATACCCGGCGGTGCCGAGTCTGTGGGGGTGCGTGTTTTTTGCTTGGAGGGCCCTATGTGTTGCACTTTCACTCCTAAAATCATCTGTCGTCTTCTTCGCCACAAAATCTACCCAGTACTTTTCCAAGAACAGATACTTGTGGAAGGGCCTTAGATCCTTCTCCATGTAGTTCTTGACAAGCGTTCTCTTTAAGTTCTTCCACGCTTTGCACGCCTGTAGCAACGTGTGTCATTGCACGGAGTCCCGGTGTTCTTCTGGGATCTCGAACGATTTGAAAATATCTGTCAGCAGCTCTTCTTTCTGAGTTTTGGTCAACTCCTTTCACAAATTGTAGGTGATGTTCCAATAAATAACCGTCTGTGTTAGATTGTGTATCACAGACAGATTGTAGATGAAACTTGCTGTGATATTCTTTTGTATTGGTAAATCTAGTTCTGTTTATTGGCTAGCCTCAGGAAATGCTAGCCATGCCATCTGAAACAAGCAGAAACACAACAAGTACATGTATACATCCAATTCACATTCATTTCAGAAACAAATTAGCACATCTATTTCACAATACAAATCAATTAGCTCAAATGAACTAAAATTAAACATTCAAAACACATATATACACATATTGTTCAATCTTTAAAAATTATCCCTTCATGATGATCGACACATATGTAGCTAGTTTCGTCACGTTGTTCTTCCTTGACCCTTATGTCGTTTTCGAAAGGAGGCAACTCGTCAAATTGATTGTATTCTTCCTCGATCACAACATTCACAACTCCGATAATCCTCCTTTTTTCATGAAGAACTACGTGGCGCTTTTTATATGCCTGGTCGGTTACATATAAGACTTGAACAACTTGGTTAGCGAATACGAATGGTTCGTCTTTGTATCTGACACATTTGAGGTCCACGGTAGTGACACCGTACTTGTCAACCATCACCTGTGGGAGATGAACCCAATGGCACCGAAATAGGGGGATCTTGAAAAGCATGTAGTTGAGCTCCCATATCTCCTCTATGAGCCCATAGTAGGAGCTACTCAGCCCATCGGTACTGAACGCATCTATTCGGACACTGCTATTCTGGTTAGTGCTCTTTATATCCTGAGTCTGCGTATAGAATGTGTACCCATTTATGTCGTGTCCTCATTATGTCACAACTGTAAATGTTGGCACTTTTGCCAACCATGTCAGCATATCACTTGACGAGCTCCTAGCGAGTCGCTCCTTCAACCATTGGTTGAACCGACTGTTGTGCTGTCTCGTGATCCAAACATCTGGCCGCTCCGGATTCTGTTGCCGAAGCACGTCCTTGTGCTGGTCGATATACGGTAACACTTCAGTCATGTGTTGTAAGATCGTGAAATGGGCTTGAGCATATGCATCTATATCTTGAGTGATTTCTTTCCTTCCGATGGTCCCGATACCCTCGAGCCTCTCCTCATGGCGAGATCGAGGCACACCTATAGGTTCAACCTAAGCCATGTAATCAACGCAGAATTCAATGACCTCTTCGGTTGCAAAACCTTCGACGATGCTACCCTCCGGCCGAGATTAATTTCGTACATAGGACTTGAGAATTCCCATGAACCTCTCAAATAGGTCTTACTATGTAGGAACATGGGCCCGCACATCTTTATCTCCCTCACAATGTGAACAATGAGATGGACCATGATATCGAAAAATGACGGAGGGAAATACATCTCAAGATCACATAGAGTTGTCACCACCTCATCCTGCAAAGCATCTAGTCCTTCGGGATCGATGACCTTCTGAGCACTTGTGTTAAATAAATAACACAACCTCATGATTGTTTCTCGGACCTTGATCGGTAAAATACTTCTAATTGCAACAGGAAGCATTTGTGTCATCAGCACATGACAATCATGAGACTTCATGCCAATTAATTTCAAATCTTCTATCAAAACAAGTTTCTTCATGTTGGTGGAGTAATTGGACGGAACTTTCACACCATGCAAGCACTGGCACAGTTCAGTTCTCTCGGCCTTGGACAGAGTGTAACAAGCAGGGGGAAGGTACATTCATCCTTTATCGGTCTTTGTCAGTACTAACTCAGGTATGATGTCCATATCAACCAAGTCAAGTCGTGCGTTGACACCATCCTTTGTTTTGTCACGAATGTTCAGTAAGAGACCAATCAAGCTGTCACATACATTCTTGTTTACATGCATGACGTCAATGCAGTGGTGAACATCTAGGTGCTCCCAATAAGGTAAGTCCCAAAAATTGATCTCTTCTTCCAGATGTTCTTCTCATGGGTCCTCGATTTACGTCCCTTTCTGAGCACAACATCTAAATCTTTAACCATGTCATAGACCTCTTTTCCACTTAAATGCCTTGGAGCTGAACTGTTTCTTCATCCTGCGGTATGGGTGAGCCCTCCGAAGGAACCTATGGTGACGTATGTACACGGTTTTGCGTGAGTGCTTCAGCCACACACTCTCGGTATCATCTAAGCAGTGAGTACAGGCTTTGGCCCCTTTTGTACTCTGACCTGGACAGGTTGGCAAGAGTAGGATAATCATTTATGGTGCAGAACAACAAGGAGCGTAAAGTGAAGTTCTCTCATTTGTACGCATCCCATACTTGTGTCCCTTCAATCCATAGTATTTTTAGATCTTCCATCAATGGTGCTAGGTACACATCAATATCATTCCCAGGTTGCTTCCACCCTTGGATAAGTATCGACAGCAAAATATACTTCTGCTTCATACACAACCAAGGAGGAAGGTTGTAGATACAGAGAGTCACGGGCCAAGTGCTATGTCGGCAGCTCATGTTACCAAAAGGATTTGTTCCATATGTACTCAATCCAAACTTTATATTCCTCAGTTCCGCACCGAAGTTTGCAAACCTCCTATCGATGTTTCTCCACTGGGTGGAATCAGCAGGGTGTCTTAGCTTTCCGTCATTCTTACGCTCCTCCGAGTGCCAATGCAGTAGTTTTGCATCCTTTGTGTTCGCAAAAAACCGCTTCAAACGGGGAATTATAGGAAGATACCACGCCACCTTAGTAGGAGGTCCTTTCTTCACCTCGATTCCCTCGCCGTCATCTGATTGATTCTTACGCTTGTATCGGGATGCGTTACACACCGAACATACATGCATGTTTTCATACTCATTACGGTAGAGGATACAGTCGTTCGGATATACATATATTCTTTCTACTTCCATTCCTAATGGACAAAAAACCTTCTTGGCTTTGTAGGTGGTTTTGGGCAACTCATTTTCCTCCGAAAGCATGTCCGCTAGGAGACCTAACAACGCCATGAAACTCTTGTTGGACCAACCATTGCTTGCTTTCAATTTCAGCAGTTCAAGCACGGATGACAACCTTGTGTATTTTGGCTTGCAGCCCGGGAACAAAGCTTTCTCCGAGTCCTCCATCAAGCTCTGGAATTTAACATACTCCCTCTCATCATAGTTCTCTTCTGCATCGCAAAGTATCTGATCTAGATTGTCATCGTGCAGCCTATCCGAATCGGAACCACAATCGACATCATCCGGCGGCATATCGGTGACTTCTTCAGCAATGTCCTTATTACTACCTTCCTATATAATCTACTCTTCATCGTGACTGGTCCAACGTGTATAGCCCTTTTTGAAACCCCTTTGAATCATCTGTGCTTCGATCTGCGCACGGTTCTTAAACATCTTCAGATTCTCGCAGTCATTACATGGACAGTACATATACTCCACCCCCTTATTCAACATATCCTCCTCGGTAGCTCTTGTAAAAGCAGACATGCCATTAATGTACTCTTCACTCACACGGTTGCCAGCATACATCTAGCTTCGGTCCATCTACGCGATGCATATAATAATTTGGTGTTAAATATTTAACTAATTAATTAGTATACTATAGATGCAACTTTTGATATGTCATTTGAAATATGTATTTCTAATGAACTGAAAAAGCACCAATGCACCCTAGGGGTAGGTGGTTCATCAAAAACACATTATAGATAGCTCATGCCCAACTTCAGATGGTAAGAAGCCATGCAACATACACTTGCAAAACAACACAAAAAGCTAGATCTAAACCATCTTCAATTCTCTCTTTCCCAAGCAAGATCTAGAATATAATGCAAGGAACAAATTAATTACGTACTAACCATTGATAGTCAAGAACAAATTACCAAATCCGCGTGGTCTCCTTTCACCAAATCGCCTCACAGTCCCACCTCCAGCAGCAGCAGCGAGAACAAAGCAGGAATTTAAGACAGATCGATCTGTGAGGGTCGGGTCTGCAATAAATGAGATTATCACAGACAATTTTTAATACAAACCATTTGTGAAGAGGGCGGGAAGTCAGACGGTTCATTTTCAAAACCGTCTGTGATACTTCACAGACGGTTCTGAACAAGAACTATCTGTGATATTCGGTAATATCACAGACAGTTCTTGTTCAGAACTGTTTATGAAGTATCACAGGCGGTTTTCAAAATGAACCGTCTGTGATATTACCTCTTCATAAACGGTTTTTAGCACAAAAAGTAACACAGACGGTCGCTAACCAAAACCGTCTATAATTGTGTTTAATACAGATGGTTTTGGTCAACAGTCTGTGATGAGACGTCTAGTATTAGCCTTTTTGTAGTAGTGCATGCTGCTCTCAGGAGCTTTGTGTTCTATGTCTCTTTGTCATCTCAAATGGATGAAAGTTCTTGTACTTCTCAAAGTTCTTTTTCATCTCAAATGGATGAAAGTTTGTGTCTTTCTATGTCTCTTTGTCATACGAATAGAAGCTGGAGCTTTGTGTTCTATGTCTCTTTGCCATCTCAAATGGCAATGTATGATTCATAAACAGTATGAGGTTCATGTCAATTTTGAGTGCATCAGCATTAAGCAAAAATGACAGCACCTTATTGTTATGCTCACTTGTCAGCTAGCAAAAATGGCAACAGCTTTTAGGCATGCTTGAATGTGAAAATCAAATGGTAAACTACAAGAACTTCTTATTCCTTCTCATGTAAAACTTATTACTTTCATTCATCCAGAATTCTCAGATTCAATGTACTCTGTTTGGAGCAAAAGGAAGTTTGTTGTTGAGCACACTATACATGAAACTGGAGGAGCCATGCCCATTTTCCATGTACTCTATTTGAGCTTGTATGCATTATTACTTTCATTCATCCAGAATTTTCAGATTCGATGTACTCTGTTTGGAGCAAAAGGAAGTTTGTTGTTGAGCACACTGTACATGAAACTGGAGGAGCCATTGTCGGACCCGGGAGTAACACCCCAAATCCTCTGTGCATTTCTGAACTAGTCCCATGATCAGTAGCTAGTTCACACAGTAAACAGATATGGTAACATCTATATATCGCACAATTTTATTAATAATCAATAGAGTTTATTACAAGAAAGTCTTACAAGCCAACAGTAAAGAACACAGCGGAAGATGAAAAAGTAGTGGAGTCCAGCTGATTTGCCACAGGCAATCGATTGGGGAAGCGGCCTAGTCGTTGAGATCCACACCGGTAGCAAAGTCCTTCTCCTCTGAAATTTATTTGCATTAAGCAAGGATGAGCACAACTTCCGTGCTCGCAAGTTACACCCAATAACAGAGTTAATGCATCCAGGGATATATCCAAGAAAGGCTTATAGGGTTATCTGTGTGAAAGCAATATTTAACATTTTAAATACAGTACTAGGTTCAAAAGCTCAATTTTTACAATATTTAATATCGAATTTAACTGAATTAATAAAGCTAGTGTAGGCACCGACCTAACACTAACTTAAACACGGGCATCAACCCGGGGCTTCAACCCACAACTTTTCTCATGGACACCCATCCATGTCAAAACTATTTTACAAAACCTTTTGAAAACAAAATCAAAGTCTAACTTTGAGTGGCTTTGCTCAACATGTCTATGACCGTGAACACGGCTATTCGAATAGTTTTACACTCTACAGAGGTGTACCGCTTTACCCACAAGAGATAATCAACTTATAATGTCCGCCCACACACTTCCGAAGGTGTGCGACTAAGTGATTATCGCGAGGCCTTTACAATGCGCCATTCTAAAGTAGTCATGCCCACTAAGGTTTCACTTCTATTGGGTTAACCACCCTTTGAGAGCCCCCTCTTGCGCCAAGTGGGACTACTGTCTAACCGACACCCACACAACAACATGGCACAACTAACAATGGAACATTGCAAATTATTTAGCCAAGCCTGTCCCATTCCAGACTTGTGGTAGTACGGTGGGGCGTAGCAAAATGCGCTCGAAGACCGGTCCTTAACTGACTTGGGCGACTTCCAAAATAACCCCTGGGCCTCAACCCTACCCGGATTGAGCCCATGCATAAACCTGCACCCACCAACTATCCATTTCGCCCAAGTCCAAACCAATTTTTGATTTAATTTTATTTTTCAAAGCATTTGTAAACCTCCATGACACACCAATGCCATGGATACAATTTAAACAATATTTGATTTTTGGCTGAAAATTCCGAAATCAAATATTTCAGGTCTAAGCATGGCTAAGCATAATTTTTCTCAAAATGTTCTAGTTCATACTATTGCATAAACTAGATTTTCATCTAAGGTGTCAAGGTAGGTTTACTTCAATGTCAAAATTGGCAGTACAAAGGATTTAGGCATAACTATAATTTAAAACATGAATTTAAATATCTGGATAGAAATAAACATGAAATAATAATTTAAAACAGAATAAATAATTTGAAATAATAGGGTCAAATATGATCAAAGATGTAACTTGTCTTTCTCAATTAGTCGTAGTTCTCAAACGGCGTCGAAATCTGACTCTCCGAAGTCGTCGAAATCTATACGTGAAAAATAAGCCAAATTCAAAAAAAAAATCAAATACAATTCAAATGAACTCCAAATTAAGAAATTTTGGTTTAGTTAGCTAGATCTTGAATCTATATGAATTTAGAAATTTGAAACGTTGAAATCGGAATTCGTATGAAGAAATACGAGCTCTTGGAAGTTTTAAAACACATAAAATGATGAATTTGGAATTTCTTGGAATTGTTTTTCCAAAGGAAAAGGCTTTACTGCATCAACATGATGTCATCGCCCGCAATTTTGGATTTTTGGCCAAAATATTTTCCTAAAGGAAATCATTTGTGCCAATGACATGTGGGCCCGGGTCCATGGACCGGGTCCACGAAATCTGACCTTGGTCCATGGTGGACCGGGTGCGTAGCACCGAGGCGGCTCGCCACGTCAGCGATGACTGTGCCGACACGGGGCTACCATGCGGGCTTTTGGTTCTGAAGTTGCGCACGGGTGGCGTCCACGTGGGCGAGCCATGTCGGCACAAGGCCGGCGGTGCTCCGGCCCGCGGCTCGCCGGCAAAGGGCGGCATGGTAATGTCCGGCAAGGGCACCAAAATGACGAGGAGACTCCACTGATCCTGGTGCTCACCTTGATTGCTTGGGGCGCGATGGAGTGGCCGGTGGCAAGCTCAAAAGGCGGCGGCGGCGGTGTCAGGCTCGCGGCGGTGGTGTCGTTCCGGCGAGGCTCCGGCGTCGAGGGGGCGCGCACCAGGTAGAGCAAGAAGAGGCGATGCCGGCGGTGGGGTCAATGACGGCGGGATGTATTCGACGGTGGCGCTAGAGGCGGCGGAAGTGAGCTCGGTCGACGAAGAGAAAACACTGATTTCGGCGAGGTGGGAGCGAGAGAGGAGAGATGAGTGATAGGTATGGAATGAGTGAGTGGAAGGGCACCTCGTGCTCCCTTTTATAGGGGCAAAGGATGCCGGGAGGAGGAGATCGAGCTCGCGGCATCTTCGGCAGCGGTTGTGGGATTCCAGCGAACGGGCGAGAAAAGGATGGGGATAAGGCCGGGAGCAGGCATGGGATTGAAGGGCGGTTTAAATGAGCTTGAATGCGCATGAAGAGGGGGAGGGAATTGTGGTAATTTGAAGCTTCATGCACGCGGTAATGGCGGACATTGGACGCGGCTGCGCGAGGAAGAAGAGGGGAGGAGAAAGAAAGGCGCGGGCGGGCTGGCGTCCTATTTAGATCAACGGCGGATGGATCGCGTGCGAGCGCATTGTCGATCCTAATCAACGACCAAGACCGTTGGATCTTGAGCGGCGGGAAAGTGAGCCGACGGGCCGCGCGCATGCGTGAAAGGAGATGGGCTGAGATAAATTCGGCCCAAGCATTGTTGAGAGGTTTTAAATGATTTATTGATTAAAGCAATTCGGTTAATTCAAAAGGCTTTTAGAAAATAGCCAATAAAATCCAAAAATTATGAGAAAATTCACGAAATTCTCTATGACATTTTGGATTTGAATAAAATATTTTCAACTTATAATTGGTAATATTTTTTGCAATTAATTTATTTTGGCTTTAAAATAATTAAGAAAAAGATTTTAAAATTTAAGAAAATTCTAGAAATTAATTAAATTTTCCTTTTCAACTTTAAATCCAAAAAAGCCATAAAACTTAATAAATTTTATTTTTGCCTTTTAAAATTTTGGAAATTCAAATAAAGCAATTAAACTCTTTTAAATCTCAGCGAAATCCAATAAAATAATAACTTTATTAATTTATTTTTGGTAACAGAACTTTGGGATATTACAGCCATGCCCATTTTCCATGTACACTGTTTGAGCTTGTAGGCACTTGTACATGAGCACACTGTCAACATGATCAGCTTCTCCTGTTTCATGTATCAACACTACTCACTTGCCAAAAGCATGTGCAACAAAAAAATGTGTGAATCCACCTGGTTCTCACTCGTAACTAAAACCACAAAACAATTCTCTTCACGAAAGTGAATCCACAAATTCTTACTTGTAACTGAAACCATAAATTACAGATCATTTGCCTCAAGCTTCAACATTCTTAATGACAAAACCATTCAACTAGTACAAACTCACAAATTTATTACAACCTAACACAACTCAGAACACAATTCCTCAATCTGAAATAATAAACAAAATGCTTACAGCTCACAACACAATTCCTTAGTCTGAAATACCAAAAATACTCAACACCCAAAGACCTTCAAATGTCACTCACCATCCTACATCTAACACGGCAGAGGGCCCCAAGAGGGGCGCGACACAGAGCAACGGGGAGGAGGGGCGCGACACGACATAGGGGGCTGGTGCAGGGTGTGGTGGTGCAGGGGCTTAGGCGCACCTGCTTGGGCGGGTGGCGTAGGGGGCGGCGGCACACCTACTCGGCTCGGCACAGGCGGGCGGTGTAGGGGGGAATGGTGGCGACGCATGGGCTCAGTGGGGCGGCGCTTCATAGGGGGGCCGCTCGGGTTGGAGGAGTAGAGCGGTGGAGGGGGAGGGGTGCGGTGTAGGAACGAGTGAACCCTAGCACGGGGGAGGAGGGTGGCGATGGGAATGGCCGAGCGAGCAGGGGGGCCGAAATGAGAGAGAGTGCGTTCGGGCGGGGGGGGGGTTCGCAAAAATGAGTTAAGTGGGAGGTGGGATCTTGGCTCCCTCGATCACGGCCGCGAGTTTCATTTTGGATGGCCCGGATGCGCTATGTTCACATGTGCACAAATAAGCCCATGTGCACTAGATATGTCGCCCACAAACTTTGACAAGATATGCTGATGCGGCCAGATTATCTATAATGAATGTTTCTGATTTGTCTCGTTTAACACTTGATCAAAACAATGGGCATGACATTATCAAGGCTGCTACAGTGCAAGAGGACGTCACGCATGTTGTTCAAAACCAAGGAAAGAAAACTCCATGTATGCATGTTGTACTTGAGCAGTGCATGGAGTCAACCCATGCATATACATGTGCACGCATGCTATTGGGTGTGTTTGATCTAGGAGGATGTCATGCCATGCATGTCAAAGAGTTTGAGTTCCTTGAGTTCGACATTGGTACGTTTAGGGAAGGCCACTCGGATTTGTTTGACAAAAAGGAGATCGTTTCGGCTAGGAGATTACGTCTACGTTTTATCTTTTCACTGTGCAATCTTGGATGGGGGCCACCAAGTCAACCAAAGCCAGTTCAATAAGGAGAGATGGCGTACTTGAAGTTAATTTTGAAATTACTTGTAATAGGATAGTTTAATCTATTTTTAGCAATTAGAGTAGTTTAAATTTCGAATTAAAGAAGAAGTTTGCAATAGGATTTTGGTTCGGATTACTATTCACCCGACTTGGATTACTGTTCATCCGACTCGGATCACTACTCATCCGATGTGTACTGTTCATCTGAGTTTTAATGCTTGCGTGGGAGACTATATAAACCCCCCATGGCCGCACCATGTAGGTGGACAAGTTATGATTTAGATAATAAAAATCAGAAAAGTCGTTTTGGCGCATATCGTGTGTTCTTTAGTTGAGATGTGTTCTTTAGAGGAATTAAGAGGGACGGCTGGAGAGAGGAGGAAGCAAGAGGAAGTTCTCATCTGGTGTTTCAGCTTGGGCGCAAAGCAAGGACACCTTGTTCTTGACTACAACCAAGAAGATCCATCTACTACTCCATCTTTGCAATTCGATAAAATCAGATCGGTTTGTGAAGTTATTCTCTGTTGTTTCTAATCCTCAAGGTTTAGCACAACTAGAGATTGAAGATTTGCTATCTAGGGTTTGGGCACTATTCACCCGTGTGGTACTGTTCACACGTGTGGTTACTGTTCACCCGAAGTAAAGAGAAGGAGACAACAAGCTACTAATCTTCGAGTGTACCGTGAAAGATTGGGCCAACAATGGGGATTCATCTAATCAACTAGGTGGATCCTTATCACATGCACATGCATACATATATTCAACTGTAACACAAAAAAACTCATGCATGCATGCATCGACGAATATATTCTATATGTAGTACAAAAGCCTTTCTATTTATTTGTTAATGACATCTTCTATATATGTAGTGCAAAAGCCTTGCTATTTAGTTGTCAATGACATCTTCTATATATGTTTAGGTACATGACTTCCGTGTCATGAATATATGATTGAGGGCCAAGATTATCTCCTTTTTTCCCTCATCATTGTAATATCACAAAAATTAAAACTTGGGATATTTGTACTGAGAAATAAATGTGAAAATATTTTGAACATGTTTTTGAAATTTTTCCTAAATTAATTATTACATTTGCATGCAACCAGTAGCTTTAAAAGAATTTTCGATAAAAATGTATAACAGATAAAATTATGGAAAACGTATGCAAGCAAGTACATTGTGTCAGGACTCTACAAATATTTTCATAATTTTTGGAGCTCGTTCGTTATATTTGCAAATTTGTCAAATCATCAGCTAGTTCAAAAATATTCAAATCGAATTCCTTTTTCCAGCTCGCCTATTGGGCCGAAAGCCCAAGGGCCCAACTTGTCCGCGCCAGCCAGCTCGCCAGCGCGCCTCGCACCTCTCTCTCTCTCTCTCACTAATGTTGTGGCCCCACCCATCAGATGCCTTCTTCCACCTCACCTCACCTCTGGCCTAAGCCTTCAAGCTTTCCGCTCGATGCTCACCCACATGGCATCGCCACCTTGTTTTGGAGCTCAACTGCCCCCGTCTGCTCCGCACCATGCTCCGCATCACACAACCTGCACCAACTCCTATCGCATCGCTAGAACGCCATCACTACCACCGTTTTCTCACCGTGTCCGTCAAATTCTCGTCGTTCTTCTCATGCATTTCTATTCTGCACTTAAAGCCCCAACCGCATCATCATCTTCCTCGGCTCGCCCCCATCCTATTTTTTGCTTAAACCAGAGTTTATCAGTCCTTTGTTTGCCGCTGGAGCTCGCCTCCCCGTGAGCTGCTCCACCGAGCACGCTGCCCGAGCCCCTGCCTTAGTTTGCCACCGTCGTCCCTGCCCTGAGCTCCTACCTCGGACTCCCTCTCCTGATGTTGTCCCTGCCCTGAGCTCCTGCCTCGAACTCCCTCTCCCAACGCCAGCTCTGCTCTACCCCACGCGGATCGAGGCTGCCCAGCTCCAGAGCTAGCTACAGCTGCCAAGCTACTTTATGGTCACCGCGACGTCAGGTCTCCGCTAATGGCTACCGCCGGTGGACATCCACCGAAGGACTCTGGCGGTTCTTCCCACTCAGGAGCTGGTGACTCTCGCCATGACTCCTTTGGTGACACCACGCAGCAGCTCCTCTCCCTGCTCCACCGCCTCGATGTCGGCTCGTCCTCAAACTCCTCGGGCTCTTCTCTTCTAGCTCTTGCTTCGCTCTTCTCTTCTAGCTCTTGCTTCTTAGCAGTCTTCCTCGCCTCTGCCACCTCCTTCATTCGGTATCTTGTCTCAGTAGATCTTGGACTCAGTGCTTCTTTTCACATGACACCAGCTTCTACTCACCTCACTTCTGTGAGTCCCACAGCTCTTCCTTCCGCTGTTCAGACTGCAGATGGTACCTCTCTTCCCGTTGTCAGGCGAGACATCCTTTCCACTTCTTCTTTCATGTTCCTGTAGTCTCTCATGTTCCCAAGCTTTCTATCCAGCTTATGTTGGTCGGTCAGATTACTGATCACGACTATCGTGTTGTTCTTGAGTCTGACTCTTGTTGTTGTCCAGGACCACCGCACGGGGACTCTGCTTGGTACTGGCCCTCGGCACCGAGCTCGACTGGCTGCACCTTCCTTCCGCTATCTCCACCGGCTAGTCAGCCACTACCACTGCCTTTGTTTTTGCTGCGTCCTCTACTGCTTCCTTCGCTCATTGGCACCATCATTTGAGTCATCTCTGTGGATCATGGCTGTCGTCACTAGTAGGTCATAGTGTTCTTGGGTCTGTTTCTGGTGACTTCTCTTTATATTGTATGGATTGCAAGCTTGGCAATCAGCTGCAACTCCCCTATCCCTTTAGTGATTTTGTTTCAACTCGTCCTTTTGATCTTGTTCGCTATGATGTATGGGGTCTAGCTCCCTTCGTTTCAAAAGGGGGTCATTTATATTATGTGATCTGTATTGATGATTATTCTCATCATACTTGGATCTACCTCATGTCCTCTCGTAGTTAGGTTCTCTCTATTTACCAGATGTTTGCCATCATGGTTCGCACTCAGTTTGATTCAACCATTCATGTTTTTCATGTTGATTTTGCTAGTGAATACCTATCTGCTGCTTTGCGTCGTTTTCTTGTTGAGTAGGGTACTCTTCCCTAGTATTCTTGTTGTGGTGCTCATGCTCAGAATGGTGTCTCCGAGATAGCTCGTGCTCTCATGCTTGTCTCTTCTGTTCCACCTCACTTCTAGGCTAAGGCTATCTCTACTGCTGTTTTCCTCATCAACATGTAGCCTCCCACTACTCTTCAGGGTTCTAATCCTGTCAAGCGTCTCTACAGTTGGACTCCAGAGTAGTTACCATCGTTGTTTCAACTATGTCTGCTTCATCCTTCTTCCACCTCGTGAGCACACCAAGCTGACTGCTCAGTCAGTTGATTTTGTTTTTCTTGGCTACATTCTTGAGCATAAGGGTTATGCTACTATGACCCTATTGCTCGTTGTATGAGGATCTCTCGGGATGTCACCTTCGATGTGTCCCAACCTTACTACCCTCGTCCCCCAACAATCAATTCAAATTCTCTTGTTGAATCGATCTCCTTTCTGACTTTTCCTGACCCTCCACTTTCCACTTTTATTTCGCTTCCCTCTCCTCTGGAGTTTCTTTCCTTTTCTTTTGTTGAGATTCCCCCCTTTCCCCTGCACTACTCTCGCCGTCCTAGGCCTACTCCTCCTGTTGAGCCTCTTTCTTTGTTGAGCCCTGTTCCTAGCTCTTCTTCTCTATCCTTACTTGGTCCTGCTCTACCATCTCACCCCAGATACGATCTTCGGGATCATCGTACTATCAGGCCTCCTGAGCGCTACGTCTTCGCGGTCACTTCTCTTTCTGAGCCTAGGACCAACCGTGAGGCTACTGCTCACCTTGAGTAGCAACTCACGATATCTGAGGAGATTGCTGCTTTGGAGCATACTAGTACTTGGGATCTTGTGTCCTTACCTATACGTGTCACTCCTATCACGTGCAAGTGGGTGTATAAGATCAAGACCCACTCAGATAGCTATCTTGAGCGCTACAAGCACTACTACAGGAAGCCACATCATAGACGGTTCGGAACCGTCATCATTGACGGTTTCCGAACCATCTATATTTGTTGGTCTGTGATAACATGCAGTTATCACGACGATGCGCCGTCGTGATACGCAATATCACGAGATGGTTTTTAATAAAACCGTCTATGAAGGCTAGTATCACGCAGCGGTTTGACTAAAACCGTCTATGATATCACGAATATCACGACGGTTCTAAACAAAAACGTTCGTGATCGTGAATATCACGGACGGCTTTTCTTAAGAACCGTCTGTGATATTCACGGATCACAGACGGTTTGTAGTGAAAACCGTCTGTGATATTCACAGATCACAAACGGTTTTTAGTGAAAACCGTCTGTGATACTTGCCTTCAAAGACGGTTTTAACAAAAAACCGTCTGTGATAGCTCATACCCCTCACTACATTTTTGCTGTTTTTCTGGCTAGCCTCAGGAATTGCTAGCCATGCCCTCTGAAAACAAGAATGCACAAAAATAGATTCAAGCATGCACAAAAACAGATTCATCAGAGATAATCAATTGTTGACAACTCAAAGTGATCATTACTCAAAATAAATTACAAAAGATCGCATTTGTTCAAGTATTGTCGCTATAGTTACAACTGGATTACAATTGTTTGCGTTGAGAGGTGTCGGCAGGGTGATGCTCTGGGTTGGCGACAAAGTGAAACTCTCTGTTGTCGTTAATGATTTCTGAGTTGATAAAGGTGCAGAGCTTCCCTCGAATGTCCTTGATCTCTTCCGCAACGAGTCCATCACATTGTAAATCCAAGGCCTGTCGCTAGCAAGAATAAAGTGGTAAGCTATATATATTTAAATTTATAATTATGAAATAATTATTTCAAGATTGACAAACCTCAGGATCCTTCTTCCTAGCTCTAAGGATTAGCTGCATATGATAGCAGACGTAGATTGCACATAACTCATCATCTTTTTGCTGGCGGCACTGCAAAAATAGAATTACATATATAGGTATAGTCAGTTCGAGACGCGTTATTATGAAGTATGATATAGGATTATCGTGTTGTAGCGCGTACCGGAAAATCCATCATGTGTGTTAGTTGGGCGCTCTTTCCATTGTATATTCCTTTGTTGGCAACATAATCGATGAACGACCTACATGATTCGAAAAAGTTATCCTCGGCCATTTCAAACGAATGAAGACTATAATAGAGTTATGTAAGGAGGAAATGAGCATACCTCTTGAGTATTCCTCTTAGAACGCTGAAGTCGTGCTTGTTGCGGTTTAGGGAATCAAGGTATATCACATGGTTCCTCTTGGGTATAATAACTAAAAGGATCCAGTGGTACCTACTCATGTATGTTGCTATAGTCATTAAACCTAAGTTCATGCTGCGTATAAAGTACAAATAAAATTTGTATAGCAAGTAGTGACACTTACCCACGGTTGTAGGGCACCACTATGTACTTCATGTTCTTCCCGAAGCAATGACCTCGTTATGTATTTCTCGACGAAGGGCGAGTCTTCTTGGATGGTTTGCAGCGATACCACATGTGGGTCGAGAAACCCACCGGTTCTTTCCATTCCGGACATTTTTGACATGTATCTATACATAAGCAATGAGTTGTGATATTTATCGGTATTACATGAATGTAGAACTTGATTGTACACACTTATAGTGTCCAACATCGTAGAAGCGAGGCGTCGAGGCCAACGAGGTTGAATAGGTCATATAAGTCGTTGAAGCCCACGACGAAGTACCTCGTCCGTTGAAGAAATGCTTCTCCTCGATCGAAGGTGATTCGATGTCGCACCCCTTCTTTTGGGTCTTCTCCAAGTACCGGGCATGCAAAGCGACAAGCATATCGGCGTGCATTATCTGCGCCGAACTGCGGTTTTCGATGATGTAGTTCCGGTATCGCGGACTTCCGGACTTGGGAGGCGCTTATGCGTTTGTCGATTTCGATTTGGCCTTAGCGATTGGAAGCGTCTTCTTGTGAGATGACTCGGGAACCGATACGGCGGCACGCTTTTGCTGTTCCTTCGGCGTCTTCTCCACGGGAATCGAAGAGGTGGCCTTCTGAGGCGAAACATGAGGTGGAGTCATCGAGGATCCCGTTGGAGAGGAATGGTTGTGTCCAGATCGCGGCACTGCTAGGTCCAGGGCGATGCCCTTCTTGCGCCACTGGATAAAAGAGTGGACGACATCCCCTAGTGTTATGATCTCTTCGTCCGGGCGAATCTTCAGTGGGACGGCTAGGAAATTGCCATGTACCATATCCACGGACCTGGCGTAACCTGCCGGTGGGCACCGTCAGACTTGCCCTTCCTTGTATGGATACACCATTCCCTGCGTAGCCTCAATAGAAAGGGACCCATCCATCCTCACTTGGAGCTTGCAGGGTGTTGGCTCCTACAAAACGATACGCAATTAGCTAAGGCATCCTATAGGTCTATCTTTGGTGCATTCCATAGATGTACGTTACCTTGATGTCGTCTATCGAGAATCAGACGTCGTCATGTTGAATTATCTTGTGTGACGCGACGCTACGCCGACGCCGAGGAGGACCGCCTCCCAAATTAACGAGGCGGCTTATGCATCGCGGCTTAGGAGTAGATTCATCGACCTGTAATCTTGCTATCTTTTCTTCAAATTTGTTAGTAATCATCTGTACCAACGATTGCCGTCGTGCTCGCCTTGGATCTCTTCCTACTCCTATCGTGCGAGAGTCGTCCGCGAATCCATGACTCCAAGGCACGTTAACCCCAAGGCCTCGCGTGCGACCCGGGTGCTCCTTGTTTCCCAAGGCCGTAGATAGTATATCCTTCTCCCTGTCTGCATGGAAGAAGCCTTGGGAAGCTTGGGCAGTCAAGTCACGCTGCAAGAGATCATCATGTTATTATAGACACTATGAAGTTATGGACTTATTAACTAGGTAGTTCGACATATTTACCACACGTTGGGACACTTTCTGGTCTGCCGGGTTTGTGAAAGAGATGTTGCCCGAAGACGAGACTTTTGCCCTCGCTTTTAACCAGCTTAGGGAACGCGAGTCTGTGATATCAGGAAATATCCCGGTTGCATTCTCCTCCTCCGCTGCCCATTCCTCGTATGTACCTGTGTACCCAGCGATGCCGAGTCTGTGCGGGTGAGTGTTTCGTGTCTGGAGAGCTTTGTGCGCCGCACTTTGCTCCTTAAGTTCGGCCGTCGTTTTCATAGCCACAAAAGGTGTCCCATGCTTCCCGCGTCAGAATCTATATTTGCTGAAGGGCGTCGACCGTGTTCACGTACTTCATGACAAGAATGCTCTTGAAGGTCCTCCACGATTTATCCATCGTGAGCATCACCGTCCATCACACGCGTGCCACGTCTGCTTCTGGAATAGTGAACTTCTCTGAAAGTTCTGTCCACAGTGCGCCTTTCACTTCTTTCATCAGGTCCTTCCACCTTGGTGTCGTGATGCCGACCGTTCCCTTCCAAGTATACCGCAGATGGTCCGGAATCTGCCACGATCTCTTGGGACTCGAGAGGGACCCCAAAGTCACTAACCTCCGTGATGACCGATCGGCCCTTGAGCATTTTCGATTGTCCTCTCCATCTCGCTTCGTGTCATTATCGCCGGCGGTGGCGGTGGCCTCGTTGGTGCCTCTTCCATCTGCTGGCGTCGGTGACGGACCTCGTCGGCGCCTCTTCCATCTGTGGCGTCGGTGGTGGCGGCGAAGACGTGCCTTTGCCATCTCGCCACTTGCTATCTATATAAGTTACATATGCAATAAAATGGATTGCAAGTGTCCCAAATTAACATATACATTTAAACTTAATAATATGCTCAACATGTGCAATATTAGCAAATAATCATAATTAATTCGGCATAAAATGAAACAATTAATCTCGGGAAGAAATCGAGAGGTTGACTATAGAGATCAAGATGGCAAATGAAAAGTTGAATGAGCTTATACAGACTACTAACATTCCTTAATCCACCGACTTCTCTAAGGAAATGCTAAGCAAAGATTTAATGCTTCATGTACAGAAGACTAGCCTTTAATGAAGACATAGAAACAAAATAGAATCAAGTAAAACTTTGCAGAGCCCATATTTGCTCGAGCCTACTTCATCGAGGCCGACACACTAGAGTGTACCATTTGTTTCATGCCTTGGTGGAGGACGGCATAAAACAAAGGTACACTCAAGTGTGTCAGGATCGACGAAGGAAATGCTAAGCAAAGGTTTAATCCTGTAGGGCTCGCCGCCTCCCTGCTCCTGTTCTAACACTCCTTAATCCACCAACTTCTCTTGTGATCTTTGTATAGATAGAAACTAGTGATACAAATCTTTTGCCCGAGCCTACTTCATCGAGGCACGACACCTTTGGGTGTACCATTTGCTTCGTGCCGTGGAGGATTGTCACGAAGCAAAGGTACACTCAAGTGTGCCAGGATCGACGAAGAAAATGCTAAGCAAAGGTTTAATGCTTCATGTACAAAAGACTAGCCTTTAATGAAGACATAGAAACAAAATAGAATCAAGTAAAACGATCGACGAAGGAAATGCTAAGCAAAGGTTTAATCCTCTAGGGCTCGCCGCCTCCCTGCTCCTATTCTAACACTCCTTAATCCACCAGCTTCTCTTGTGATCTTTGTATAGATAAAAACTAGTGATACAAATCTTTTGCCCGAGCCTATCTTTGCTCGAGCCTACTTCATCGAGCACGACACCTTTGGAGTGTACCATTTGTTTCATCTTGGTGGAGGATTGGCATGAAGCAAAGTTACACTCAAGTGTGTCAGGATCGACGAAGAAAATTCTAAGCAAAGGTTTAATGCTTCATATACAGAAGACTAGCCTTTAATGAAGACATAGAAACAAAATAGAATCAAGTAAAACTTTCTTTTTGGATTGTTGTAAAAAATGCAGTTTTAGCAAAATCTCAGAATTAATCCCAACAAAATTAATTAGCATTAAAGCATAATTCCTAAAGAATTTAACACTCCTTAATCCACCAGCTTCTCTAAGGAAATGCAAAGGAATTACAGGCGGTTCTTAATAAGAACAAATGCGGATTAAACTCTCGACCAATAAAAGATCTAGAGATTAACGATTGCAGACACTATTCCAACATATTGATTGATGATATTATGTGCTCTCAGAAGGAGAGTAGCTAAAGAACAAGTCTTTGCCATCTCAATCCTATTGTCTATACTCTTCATTAAATGAATATGATAATATAAATTCAAACTATGAGTTCTAAACAATACTTTGTAAGCGTCAAATGATCTCAGCATTAATCTAAAGCAGATTAAACTTCGATCAAGCAGATGTTGACTATAGAGATCAAGATGGCAAATGAAAAGTTGAATGAGCTCATATAGACTACTAGAAGAATCACAAACTAGTCATTAGATTACCAACAAAAACTGAATACTCTCAATAGAACTGAACATGAAGACACAGGTTCAGTGATAAAGCCGATTGGCTGACATAACAGTATCCACTTCAAATGCTAGAGATCAAATGAACCAGAAGAATCAGAATAACTAGCTTTCAATCGAAAGTAACCAATTAACAGTACATCATATTAACAGTAGCAAGTAATACAATAGAGCTCAAGTATGAACTAACTATCACATTCAATCTCAGTATAAGACAGAGTTCATCACAGAGCATGTCAACAAAGCCCACTGATCAATTTGCAATATCTTCAGTATTAGATTCAGAAATCAGAACTAATACAGATCAAGGTATCAACTAGCACTGCAAATATATATATATATATATATATATATATATATATATATATATATATATATATATATAAAGATCAATATAAATGCGCCAAACGCCACAGAGGAGCAATACTCATAGAGAGGATCTTTGCACAGAACTCACGGTGCAGGAGGAGGCCGGTGCAGGGAGGAGGCCGGCAGGAGGAGGAGGAGGTGTAGGGAGGAGGCCGACCAGGGGAGGACTGACGCGGGGAGAAAGGTGGTCAGAGAGGAGGAGGCCGACACGGGAGGAGGACGGTCTGAGGAGAAGGCGGTCTGAGAGGAGGAGGCCGACACAGGGGAGGAGGACAGCGGTGTCGAGGTCGGGCGGCAACGTCGGGAGCTTCTGGCAGGGGAGGTGAGCAGGCGTCGAGGTCGGGGCGGCGGCACCGAGGTCGAAGGTGCCGAGGTCGAGGCGGCGGCGCCGAGGTCGTGGTCGGCGGTGAGCAGGCGAGCACTAAACCCTAGAGGAGGCGAGCAGCGCGAGTGCCTAAAGAAAGCGGGAGAGGAAGTGACGAGTGAGAGCAAAACCCTAGCAATTCCTGCCTTATAAAAAGTATATCACAGACGGTTCCCTAATAGAATCGTCTGTGATAAGAATATCACAAATCACAGACGGTTCTCGTAGGAAACCATCTATGATATTTTTATCACAGACGGTTCTATTATAAAACCGTCTGTGATAGCCTGACAAAACCTGATGACAATGTGTGATATCCTGACAAAACCTGGTGACAAGTGCTTGTCAAGTCCATATGAACCTAGTGACAAGTATGATGACAATCATGACAAGTCCATATGAATTCCAACCTGGTGACAAGTATGATGACAAGTTCATAACACATTTGACTTCAAAATTTCATATCTAATTCAACTCAACTCCAAATCAAGTGAAACCAATTTTGATACTCCACATTACAATGAACGTCCACATTGACATCAATATCAAATATGACAAGTCCATAACACATCAACACATGACAATTTCACGTTGACATCAAAATATATGAGAGATTACAAGTCCATAACACATGATGTTATGGAATAAATTAATTACATTGGAGTAAATTCTTAATTAAAATATTGGCCTTCCTGATGATCGACGCGCATATAGCATGTATTCTTTCTACTTCCATTCCCAATGGACAAATAACCTTCTTTGCTTGATAGGTGGTGCTGGGCAACACATTTCCCTCTGGAAGGATGTCCGCTAGGAGACCTAACAACGCCGTGAAACTCTTATCGGACCAACCATTGCTTGCCTTCAATTTCAGCGGTTCAAGCACGGTTGATAACCTTAGGTATTCCGACTTGCGGCCGAGGAACAAAGGTCTCACTGAGTCCTCCATAAGCCCTCGAATTTACAAAACTCTCTCTCCTTTGTAGTTCTCTTACGCATCGCGTAACATCGATCAGTTGTCATCGTGCCACCTATCCTCATCAAAAGCACGATCCACATCCGTGAATCGTTGACTTCCTCGGCGATGTCGTCATTATTAACCGGTATAATCTACTCTTTATCGTGATTGGTCCAACATGTATACCCTTTTTGAAACCCTTGAATCAAGTGCGCTTCTACTCTGCGCGCGTTGTTAAACATCTTCAAATTCGCAATCAATGCATGGACAAGATTACATAAAATTTATCTCCTTCTTCAACATATCACCTTTCGGCGGCTCTTCTAAAAGCAACCACGCCATTAATGTACTCTTGACTCACATGGTTCACAGTACATCCGATTTGATCCATCTACACTACACATGTAACAAATTAGTGTCAAATTGATTAGCGATTAATTTATAGCAAACATGAATTTAAATATGCAAGTAGAAGACGGGGCGTTTCACATGACAAAAGAAACGACCCTATTTGCATCCCATCTACTTGAATTTATAGTGATATCTGATATTACTTTGGACTAATTAATTTGACCTACACCAAGGTTGTTATTTGCCTACAAAACCACATATGCCTTTTCATAGACATTATAAAGAAAATAATCATATGCAATCACCTAGTGGTATTGCATATCAAATTTCATCACCAAGTATAATGGCAATAACATACGGCAGGTTATTTAGTATTCTGTTAGCTATGCCTCAAAATTCTAAATGTAGTCATCCATGGAGGTAACATAGTAACATGCATCATGCATTTGCCTCAACCACCTCTTTGCCTTGCGAACTTGCTTGACTACCCCTTCGATCTTCTGGCGCATTGGCATTTGTCATTGTGCACTTGCTTCTTCAACAACCTCATCATCATTGGCCTCTCTACTCCTCTTCATCTTCTTCAATACTGCTCTGAGGGCTCCACAAGGACTTGCCATGCATATTGTTTCAAGTTACAACCTAGCATAGAATGGCCATCAAAATCAACAAATAGCAATACATCATTGACCAATACCTCAAATAGTCAAACTCGATTACCTTGCAACATACCGAGGAATGGGGATGTGGCGGCGAGGAAGGAGGAAGGATGCGGCGGTCGTCACGACAAGGGAAGGGCGATGGCCTAGGGCGCATATGGTCACGAGAGAGCGAGGTGGCGGCGACCAACAAGCTTGAGGATGCGCCGCGAGTGAGGACGGCGGCCGCTTTACTGGAAGTGGCGGCGATGTGGCGATGGACCTGAGGTCCTTGAGCGGCGAAAGGCAGGCGCGCTGGCGAAAGGATATGTCGTGTGCAATTTATATGATGCCAGGATATCACAGACGGTTATTAATTCACATCGTCTGTGATAACTAATTATCAAGCGGTTCTCAAGTAGGCAAATGCAGTGATAATCTCGATTATCCTGAGCGGTTCTTATTGAGAACCGCTGCGTGATATACCTGACGGTTCTAAACTAGAACCAAATGCGTGATTGAGATTATCACAGATGGTTTGTTAATAGAATCGTTTGTGATAATTCACAGACGACTCTATTAATAAACCGTTTGTGATAGATGACTATCACAAACGGTTCTAAAAAATACCATCTATGATAGGCTGCCCGCGCCACGCGAGTTGGACGGACCCAACGCAGGCGGTTCCAAAGGCAAATGCAGTGATAAAGCGTCTACTATAACTTTGTTTTGTAGTAGTGAAGGCTCGTCTTGTGACGTGTGGCTTTCAACGGAAGCATGGTCGTGACTACGATGATACATTCGTTTTTGTTGCCCACATGACCACTGTTCGCACACACCTTGCCGTGGCCTCTGTTTGATAGTGGTCCATCTCTCAACTAGACGTCAAGAATTCCTTTCTCAATGGCGAGTTGAGTGAGGAGGTATACATGCAGTCACCCCTTGGGCATTATGTCCTTGATGGTATGGTTTGTCACCTTCGTCGCTCTCTCTATGGGCTCAAGCAAGCCCTTCGTGCTTTGTTTGTCCGCTTCTCCTTTGTTGTCACAAATGTCGGCTTCTCTGCCAGTGATCATGACCCTACCCTCTTTGTACACACCTCTCCTCGGGGTCGGACTCCTCTTTCTATATGTGGATGATATGATTATTGCGGGGGATGACTATCAGTATATTGATTTTGAGAAGGAGCATCTCAGTGAGCAGTTATTGATGCCTGATTTGGATCATCTTCATTCCTTCCTTGAGATTAAGGTCATTTCTACGCTTGAGGACTACTACCTCTCCTAGAAGCACATTTAGGATATCTTTGCTCACGCTTCTCACTGATGAGCGCATGGTGGACATTCCAATGGAGCTTAGTGTTCACCTTCGGCCCACTGATGGGAGCCTCTTGAGGATCCCACTCGCTACCGCCGCCTTGTCGGGAGTCTCATCTACCTTCGGATCAATTGACCTGACATTTCTGACCTAGTTCACATTCTGAGTCAGTTTGTTTCTGCTCTCACTCAGCTTCACTACAGTCACCTTCGTGTTCTGTGATATCTTCACGGGACCATCAGTCGCCGTCTTTTCTTTCTTCGCTCAAGCTCTTTGCAGCTTCAGGTGTACTCTGATGCGACCTGGGGTAGCGATCCTTCTAACCGTTGGTCTCTTTCTACCTATTGTGTTTTCCTTGGCTCGTCTCTGATTGCTTGGAAAACCAAGAAGTAGACTGCAGTTTTCCGTTCGAGTGCTGAGGCTGAGTTGCGAGCCATGACGACGTTGACAGATCACTTAGCTTCGATGGCTACTTAAGGATTTCAGTGTTTCAATTTCTACACTGCCTCCTCTCTTATCAGGCAATACTGGTGCGATCAGCACTACTCGAGATCCAGTGAAGCATGAGCTCACCAAACACATTGGAGTAGATGCTTTGTACATGTGATCGCAGGTGCAGGACCAAGTTATTGCTCTTCAAGATGTGCCTTTAGAGCTTCAGTTAGCAGATTTCTTCACTAAGGCACAGACTAAAGCTCAGCACAACTTCTACCTCTCCAAACTCAGTATTGTTGATCCACCATGACTTTGAGTGAGGGGGTGTTGGATATGTCTCTTGTATAGGGTGTTCTTTGCATATTTACTGCTGTGGTCATTGGTTGGGTACTGGTCCGACGATCGAGGGTAGGGCACTTGCCATCATCTAACCACCAGCAAGGCTCTTCCCTATTGAGGCAGCGAGGCTCTGAGCCCTGATTAGTCAAGGAGGCGAGGGATCACCCTCCAAGCTCGACCGTGATTCTTCCCGACGAACAAGGATGTTCTGATCTTTAGCCAACCGGTTAGGGACTAACTTTGTTTATTTCTTTTCTTGCCTGATAATGGATACATACTATCCCTTTTATAGGGACAACCCGACTTGACCCACAAGAAATAATCTATAAGGAAACTTATCTCTAACAATCCAATCTAATAATAACTTGTCTAACTAATAGATAATACCAAACATCTAATAGGTATATTCCTAAATAACAAAGCCTACATAATATTCGTGCTGCTATAGTCACGCGACGCTATAGTGCGCACGATGCTACAGTACTCGCCTGGATATTTGACCATAACATTACAACACCCACAACGAGGCTGCTCGTCCTCGAGCTACGGTAGTGGTCACGGTTCAAGTCCTTGGTGGCCCCAATGTTAAGGAGATAGTACGAATGACGACGTCGCGTCACGTGGACGAGGATCAATGAAGCTCCAATGGACAACAGCCATGTTGTCGAGTAAGACCTTCTGCTATTCGTTGTTAGCCTTCAACTTCTCCAAGAAAGATAGTGCGGCACCAGAAGGAATGGTGAGTGGCTCTGATACAAATATAGTAACCGATGCTACAGTGCATACGAAGCTACAGTGCTCATCTGGATATTTGACCATAACATTTAACTACACTTGTAACCTTTATATTTTGGCCTTTGGCCTATGGGAATAGAATAAAGGGCTCGTTCCAACAATAACCTCCACCAAATTTACAGCCAACTAACGGATTAGGCGCAAAACTAAAACGCTCCACAAAACTGACACCCGATGAATGGATTAGGCATAAAACATGGTAGGAATTTATTTGGCATTGCAAGGTTAATTCATTAATTGGGTACTTCTGCAAACACATAATCTTGTTGGAACATGAAATCAACTGCCCCTTATACTTGGGGGTGATCAATATTCAATTGTTCAAACCCAACCAAGGGCATTATAAAGGTTTCTTAATTTAGAAACTGGGTGGTTTCCCATCAATCAAAACGCATCATAATGTCATTTCCATGACAAGAACAAGAGGTGGAGATAACATGAAATGCACAGACTCAACCATGGATGAACTTTAGGGGATCTTGATCCCTACTTACCTACGTACATAACTTCAGATTGTTATCCGTATCCAGAAAGCATCAGATTGAATCTGACTAGTAACATCCAGATTCAACCAGCTCATTCAATAAATATGGCATGACAAGGTCCTATCTAATCTTAAATTGATATGAATTCGAAACCGAGTAATCAAGAACAGCCTAAATTGCAGCCGACGAGATCTAAAAATAGGGGAAAGGAAAGGGAGAGAGATGACGGGATCAAGCTGCACTGACATCTTATTGGTCATGCTCAGGCGAATCTCCCGGCCAACATGGGCCCTCCAGTCGACGCCTTCTTCGATGGGGCCAAACTCGTCCATGGCACCAAGCACAATGGTTTGGTTTGGTTTGGTTAGGCAGGAGTCAGAGATGGGGAAGAACGAGAGGACATGGTGGATGATATGAGCAAAACTGGACTGGCTTAGCTTTTAGGTGTTGGTGGCTCCCACAAGTGGAGCAACGTTTCCATCAGGGACACTACAACGGTAAGGTATAGTTCACACTAGTTGACAGCATCTCCTCGGCCCCAAACACGTGAGATCTCTTCTAGAATCTTCGACAAATAACCTTTTATAACATGGTTTTGTGGCATTTGGCGGTTGATATTTATCAAGATGGGAGTTGGGAGCTAAGGTGGGTTGGATACGCTTGACATTTGGTATGATGTGATCATAAAAAAATCTTAACCATGTGCATAGTTTTCACGATGTTTCTCAAAGGTCGCCTAGTTGCCAACCAGTCATCCTGGCAGCAGGTAGTGGACGACCCTCGCCCCGGCTGGATGGGATTAGGCGAATGACTAGCAAGTAGGAACTCCGAATTTTTTTTTTAAATAATCTATTTTTTATTAGAAATTACAAAAATATTCTAGTATTCTTTTTTCTGAAGTAGTAAATGCATGGCGAGCGATTAGGCGGTGAATCGATCGCTTGACTATTAGGCGTGAAGTGCTATCAGCGCAACCGTTCGGCATGAGCACTTGATGCTGACAGTTAGCTTGACGAGTTCTGTCGCCCAGCAAGTAAAAATGACGAAACCACCACTTTTTGTAATTAATTAGTGATTTAGCAAATCTGATTGTATGATGTTATTTATTTTCAAAATAATAGTGTTGTGGCGATGTTGGTTGGTATGTTTGTTATTTTAAGTAGAATATCAGCGATGCTGAAATTTACGTAGAATTTTGGGAGAACGATTGAGATAGTGATGATTGTATGATGTTATTTATTATCATGTGCGAGGATATGATTGAGCAATTTGAAACGCTTCGTTGTGATTATGAAGATGCCTAAAACATGGAGGATTGACGTCGGTGCAAATGGTTCTTTCACGGGATTGCACTAAAAGAGGCATACTTGCAATGTAGGCTTGCTTTGATGGCTTAGCGGATACACAGAACCAAAACTACATCAGAGTCCGCGGATAGAAGCACGTTACACATAGTCACATGGCATGATGGTTCGGCTAATTGCTTTAGTCATGCTCACTACTACTAGGGTACACTGCGCACAAGCATCCGGACCATGTAAGTCTACATGCCTTTAGAGGATAGTAAATAACATGGGGGGTAGGACGGGGGACTACTACGTAATGACCTGACCTACTACGTGGACCGGGGCCATTTTCCCTTCCTTGGTAGCTCGACGTTGAACTCCTCGCCGGCCTTCCCCTACCCCTTGTCACGGGACTGTCCACGTCGGGCTGGTATATCGAAGTCGTCCATGTCCTGCGATTCCATGATGTAAGTGCACTGTATAGTGAGAATCGTAAGAAGGATGTAAATTCTTCATAACTCACATCGTGGATACGGATTACACCCAGGCGACCGGATACGCTGTGGCGGCTGGGCTCAGCCGCATGAGCCTTTCCCTTGCTCTTGTCGGCGGAATTTGTCCACGTCGGAATTTGGTATGTCGAAGTCGTCCATGTCCTGCGATTCCATGATGTAAGTGTCTTGTATAGTGAGAATCGTAAGAAGGATGTAAATTCTTCATAACTCACGTCGTCTATCTGGATTCGCTGGGGAGATCGGATCTGTTTGTGGCCATAGGGCTCGGCCGCATGAAACCTTTCCTTTGCCCTTGTCGCGGGACTGTCCACGTCGGGCTAGTATGTCGAAGTCGTCAATGTCCTACGATTTCATATGTAAGGGCACCGTATAGCGAAAATCGTAAGAAGGATGTACATTTTTGATAACTCACGTCGTCCATACGGATTACGCCCGGGCGACCGGATACGCTGTGGCGGCCGGGCTCAGCCGCATGAGCCTTTCCCTTGCCCTTGTCGGCGGAATTTGTCCTGTAGGGTAAATTTGGTATGTCGAAGTCGTCCATGTCCTGCGATTTCATATGTAAGGGCACCGTATAGTGAAAATTGTAAGAAGGATGTAAATTTTGATAACTCACGTCGTCCATACGGATTCGCCGGGCGGCCGGATCTGTTGTGTCGTAGGGCTCGGCCGCATGAGCCTTTCCTTGCCCTTGTCGTGGGACATCACGTCGAGTGGTATGTCGAAATCGTCCATGTCCTGCGATTTCATATGTAAGGGCACCGTATAGTGAAAATCGTAAAAAGGATGTAAATTTTGATAACTCACGTTGTGTAGTGTTGGGTTTGGTTCAACCCCTTTTATAAGCCCCATGGTTAGCATGGTGTGGTTAATTTCATGCAGTATAGAGTCTGTCTTTTAATTACGAAAAATTTGAGGAGGTAGAGTGTTGTCATGTCGATGCGGAAAGGCGGCAAGGCATAGTGTTGTCATGTATTACTTTGCGGTGAAGTCATGTCTTGCTGCAGTGTTGTCTTATCGGATGAAAAATTTGGCGAGCGAGTGTTATCACGTCTTTCCTGCGCAGTCTTGTCGTGTGGTCTTGTTCTTTGCGCCATGCCCGAACCCGTCTGGTCTTGTCCTGCTTATAAAGCGCCCGTGTGGTCTTGTCATTGCATAAAATTTGTCGACCCGTTTGGTCTTGTCACTCACATAAAGGCTGCCCCATTTTGTCTTGTCACTATGCAAACACTGCCCGTTTGGTCTTGTCTATAAAATGCTTTGTTAGCCTCCCCAGAGAACTATAAAATACTGCATGCGCTTCAAAATTAGGACCACTCGACCCTTCAAACCATAGGAAGAAGAACCTTCTCTGTCTTATAGTAACAAGCGATGGTAGGCAGCGAGGACCCGTCCAGCAAGGTCGCCGAAGCCGGACCTTCAGCGTCGAAAGGAGGAGGACTTGGCCCTAACTACCGGTTGATGCAGAAGCGTGCTCAACGGTATGGCGAAATCACGGACAGGGAGGACCGCGATCGTGCAGTCATAAACGGCCCTTCGATGGTGGGCGGCGTTTCTTCGATGCCCATACTCTCGGGGTAAATAGTTTTGTTCATGTTATTGCTAATACATCCTCCGTACTAACCGTCCCTTATAGCGAGATGGCGAAATGCAATTTCACCCATTTGGATCGATCCTTCCATGAAGGACATCTTTGTGAGTACTTGGATGTATTGTGGAACCGAATCTTTGATTTGGAGGCGCAAATTAGCGATCTCAAGGAGCAAAATGATGACCTCATATGAATCAGCGTGAGAGGGGCAATGAGGAGGTCGTGAACATAGGAAGTTCGTATGATCCCACATGCTCTTGTGCCAACCCTAGCTGCATATGTGCGTGCCACTACTGTGACAGCCAACCACGTCAGGCGACCAAGCTGGAGAACACTCTATGTGGCTAGCGAGAGGCACCTTCTACAATTAGGCGCAGGCGGAGAAGCTTGCGTCGGTAGTCTCCCTTATATGCTGTGATTATGTTCAATCTCTAATGCATGTAAATAAATGGTGGACGCGTTATTGCGGTTGCCTTTTATGGAGTTGACACGTTGCATCGATGTGTCGTGTGCTGTAAGTTATATGCATAAGTAAAGAGTGGACATTACATCTCATTACAAATAAACTTCTACTTAGCAACAACAAGAAATAATACAAGAAAGACCACAAAACTAACTAGGTTAACTAATTTCTTAAGCATGTTCTCAACTCTTTCCATCCTTTTATCCAGTCTTTGAAGTCTATTATCTTCGCTCTGCGTTGGTGGCTCGGAGGGTCGAGTCATTGCACGAAATGCAGCAATACCACGAGAGTCATCTTGCAAGGTAGCAATTTGCAGTGCAATATCTTGAAGCACTGGGACAGCTTCGTCAGCCCACTGCCAAAACCGACATGTTGTACTCTGAAAAATAATTGCAGCTTCAAGTGAAAGAAAAACAACATGCTGTTTCGAATGAAATTGATTGGGGGTGATTAGGCGCAAGTTACCGTAAGGTTTGAACACCTCATGAACACTCGAGATGGATTCGTTGGCGTATGTGAGGTAAACACATTCACGGGATCATTGCAGCGAGGGCAAACCCATTTCTTTGCCCTTGATGATTATAATTATGCGCTCACTCGAAAGTTAGATGATGCGAAGACATCTGTCTAACAATGGAAGAAAGGAGAAGAGGAATTGAAGAGTGAGGTGAATGGCGCCAAAACGTCCATATATAGCATGGTGAATTGCAATTGGGTTGAAGAAATTGGCGTCCATGACTCCGTGCAGGAGGAATCATGTGGCGGCGTTGAAGAAATTAGCGTCCATGAGCTACGAACTGAGGAGGAATCGTGTAGCGGCGTTGAAGGAAATTCGCATCCGCGATGTAGTCTCCCCTTCTGTATGCAATTACAGTTCAATCTCGTAATGCATGTAAGTAAATGGTGGATGCGTCATTGCGGTTGTCATTTATTGAGTTGATGTTGCATCGAGTGTCGTGTGCATTAAGCTAGAGGCGTCGATATGCATTGAACAAGCATGCATTATATGAGCGAGTACCGAAGAAGCATAAAAGTATTACAGGCATCATATATTAAGTGCAAAATGTACGGCCGGTCGATCGCATGCCCCTACTAGCCCCCCAACGCGCACCGCCCGCATCGCCTCCGCGTCCCCGCCCTCCACCTCGTGTCCTCCCCTCACGGGCTCGATTGGGCACCCTCCTCTGCTTGTTGGGTGTCGGGGCCTCGGCCCAGAGGGAAAAACGGTCGAGGAGCCCTGATCGGCGAGGCCGAGAGGCGAAGGGTGGACAACAGGTCTTTGTGTGGGTACTAACGCCTTAGGAGTGTGACCGGACGAGAACCTCGGCGGGTGTGGGTGAGGTGTGGGGTGAGGTGTCGGGTCGTCGTCCACCAAGAACTCCTCTGGCGTCCGTCACTGAGTAGGCCCCTCCGTCATAGGGCAATGTACGCACAACAAACTATTGTTAGTTCATAAAAGGCGCGTCGTCTTGACAAGCGAGCGTGGCGTACCCTTGGCTAAGCGCCATGGCGGCGTCGAAGAGTCCACAATGAAGTGTGGCATGTAAATGCGCACCTGCGGCGTATTGCTTGTGTCTGCGAAGTGCAGTCGAGCATCCGGCCTCGTCGAGAACGCGTCGGTGTCGGGCGTGGTGCAGTCGAACATCCGGCCTCGTCGGTAGCGTCGGTGTCGGGCGTGGTCTGGTGACCCTCACTTTCTTTGAACTTCTGCCGGACGAGCCGGTAGCAGACAGACGTCTGGGGTATGGAGCTGGCGGCGTCTCAACCTCCGTAGCACGGTGCCACGACAACGGCGAAAATCGTGTGGCTGGCATGCACACTGACGGATAACATGGGCGTGTCCTCGCGTGTGCCCTCCACACCATCAAGTGAACCTCTGAAGCGGGAAGCGATGATCGTAGCAATCTCACGAGCCGTGCTCGCCTACATCGAAAACAAAACGGTGAAAGCGTAAAGGCGTATCACGCAAGCGAAATTTTCGAAGTCGGATGTAACGTGCCGTGTGGTGCCGTCTGCGCTAAATGCGAAGTGCGTGTCGATCGGTCTTTGGGAGGCGTGGTGTGGGCTCGTCTGCGGCAAGCACAGCTTTGAAATGCGTGTCGAGGCGTACCAGCGAATGTACTTCGTGGAGTCCTGTGGTCATAAGGGGTGTCCTCTGCACACGATCACGTGGCGCCCTCCTTTGCTCTACCCACGAGTCCATCCTACTCGCCCAGTTTGTGCCGCGACGGACTCCCTTCCTATTGAACCTACAAGACGTACCATGTAGTTAGAAGTCGTGCGTAAGAGACAACATCACAAACAACGCATGTATGCCGATTACTCACCCATGCATCTTTGTCGGGCACTAGGCGCCCTAGCTGATGCTGGAACCTCTGCCGTAGGCGGCTGGCGCATCTGCGATGCACCCGTGATCCTCGGCGAGCGTCGAACCAAGCGCCTGCTTGGTCGACCGATAGTCTCGGTCTCGCGAGCAAAGCGAGGACAGCCGTGGGGCCTTGAGCAAGTACCTCTTGGCGAGTATGGCTCCCAACAAAGCGTCATCCGCCGTGAGCGGTCGGCTTGCTCCTGAGCGGCTCGTACACCGTGTCACTGCGTCTGTGGCCCGGACTGTAAGAACACAACATATTAGATGGAGCGATCGGTAATATGAAGAAATTAGTCGCGAGGAAAGAGTCGTGCCGTCGCCGACACCAAATAGAGCCCATCGTCGGACGATCCACCTCGTCTGCGTTGTACATCTCTAGCCAATGCGAATGCGTAAATCCATCGGGCCGTCCAGGGCTAAAGCGCTTCGACGACCACAAGCTGCGATGGAGAGGACACCTGTGAGGATGGAGTTCGACCTCGACACGAAAGCCGCGTCGCACAAGCTGCGATAGGTGGCGGCAAAATGCGGCGAACGGTGATCTGGGGCCTCCGTCTGCGATAACCTGGCGTCTGTGATGAGCCTCGCGTCGGCGGTGTCGCCGTGGGCTTTGGTGAACGACACCCAACCAAGCGAGCCACAACAAATGCGCCTCGGTGGCGTGACACTGCTGGTCATCATGGCGGGGTCCATCCGCTCGACACATGCACAAGGAAAAAGCTAG
>JAYEVD010000670.1:0-203523 GCA_036346405.1 Phyllostachys edulis
CTCAAGTTCTCTCAATTTAACGTCCATTGCTAGAAAGGAAGTGGAAGTGAGAAAAGAAATAACTTCGTAAAGAATTGCGGGTAAAGAATTACTTACTTGATATTCGAGTTCTCGGCGTCTCAAGGTTTTGATCTTTATTTTTGGACATACGAGTAAGCTCGTGAATAACTGAAGTTTTCTCTCTAACTTCATTCTGGAGCTTTTTAGTCTCGTCTTCTTTTTCTGAAAAGAAGCAAGAGTTAGGTAAAGATCAAAGATATAAGCAGTCTTAAGTTCAGCACTTCTTGTTTAATTTTTCCTGCGACTTCATGGTTGCGAGTTAGCTTCTTTAAGCTTTTTAGGAGGTCTAATACCTCTTCCTAAACTTTTTCGACTCCTCTTTTTATAATCGGCGAGTCGGCTAAGATCTTAGCGTCCTTTGTTTAGCACGCAAGGATAACAGTGGACATGAGCATGGGTCAATCGATTGTAAGTTCTTCTACAACCATTGACCTAGTCGTAAGTTCTTCACGACAAAGCCCTTGGTCATAAGTCTTTTCGACCATTACCTAGTCGTGAGTTTTTCCATGACAAATTCCGTAAGCACTATGTAAGTAGTCAAATCCAAGGTGACTATGAATAGTAGTGACTTACCACCTCTCTGCTTGTTTGCGAGTTCCTCTTTCTGTCGCGACTCTAGAAGTTGTCGATGATATTCACCGACAACGACAATTTGCTCTATGGCTTTACGCAAGATGAAAAGCGATGAGAAACAAGAGAAGATTATACTCAGATATATATAAGTACGATTAAGTACTTACATTCATGGTTGATCGAGCAAACATCGAATAAACCGACTCAGGATCTTGACTTGTCTACCCTCGTGACTTGGTCACCAAACCTTCTCAAGGCGTTCATTATCAAAGGTATCCCTCTATTGGGAATATCGTTGGGATGGGGACTTCGATCGCGAGATCGAAGCGAAGACCCTCACGATGGAAGCAGCCTAAAGAAGTCGGCGAAGAAGTTGAAATACTCTTCTTCTTCTCGATTACGTAACTCGATTTCTCTTTGGGCACCGGAGGAACGCTCAGCGATCTCCTTTCCCAAGACGGTGGGATGAACGCCACCATCTTGACGAGAGGCTTGCGGTTGCCTCTGTTCTATCCACGACCATCTCGTTGGTCGTGGCGACCGCTCGAGAGTCGCATTTGTTGTTGAGTTTTCACGACCATCTCAGTGGTCGCAGCTGCTGCTGGAGTCTCCACGACCATCTCTGTGGTCACCACTGCTACTTCAGAGGTTGTAGCCGTTACCTTACTGGGTACAACAGGTACCTCATTGGTTGTCGTAACCACGTCAGGCGCCATGACTTCTTCTACCACCTGGGCCGAGGATGATCCCTCGACCACTTCCCTTGTTGTCTCTCCAGCAGTTGGAGAGGTAGCAATAGGCTTCTCAACGGAAGCATTCTCGGGGGCTGAAGGAGTCGGGCTAAAAACAGCAAAAGGAAAGCAATTCAGGTTGTGAAAAGGAAAAAGGTAAACTCGTTCTTACACTTTAGTATATTTCACATACCGCACCTTGGACCTAAGCAGAATTTGGGAGTCACTTTCCCAGCGGAAGGTTTCTTCTTCTCTCGACCACTTACGGTCAAGTTCGAGTTGAAGAATGGGCTTAGCCACGACCACGTCTCGTCGTGGATCTTGAACGAGGACCATCTCTCTCGGTCTCGACTTTCTGGATGGCGAGATTAGTCTCGACCACTCCAAGAGCAAAGATTGCCATCAGCCATAGGCTCTCATCGAGCGGTATTATCCTTCACAAAGACATAAAATCCTTCCGTTCTCCTTTTCCAAGTGCTTAACAAAACCGGGAGTGCGTAAACTGCGAAAGATTTTTGTCATAATAGAAGGGTACCTTGGCCTTGCGAGCTTTGCGCTTTAGAGGTTCACTACTTGACCTCCTCCACTTGAGCTATTTTAGCCTCGGCTTCAGTTGCGGCTATGTCTGCCACAAGTTTTGCAGAGGATCTGGTCGAAGGACTAGAACTCGAGCTCGTCCCTACTTTGTCGTCACTCCTTAAAAGTCGACGTCTCTTGGACGAAGGAGCTGAGCCTTTGTCCTTTGTCAACCTACGCTGCGATGGTTATCGATCTGACTTCTTCATCATCCCGACGATTTTCCATGCCTACTTTACGTAAAACAAAAGCGAAGAGAAGAATTATTAACTGGTCGTAAGATTTTCTACGACCAGTATCAAGTCGTAAGTTTTTCTACGACCTTTCCTCGGCCGTAAGATTTCCTACGGTCACGACTAAGTTGTAAGTTTTTTCTACAACATTTCTCTAGTCGTAAGTTCTTTCTACGACTATAAAGTCTTAAAGACAAAATCAACTCTTGATTACCTTTAGGCGAACCATCCTTTCCTCTGCGGATCGACCTTAAGGATTTAGGAACCGCCACATTAAGTGGCGGAGACTTCTCAAAGCGAGTTTGACTCTAACGTCAATCTCATTTGGTGAAAGATCTGTTCAAACAGATAAAGGCATCTTTTAAACAACTTTGCGTAAAGACCAAACCGAGAGCTAAGTCGAAAATTCACTTACCCTCGTTGTAGTCCCTCGGTTGTCAGTAGCCCGAGTATCTCTACATAGGGGATGCTCGTTTCTTCAAAGGACTAATTCAGGCGTGTGATGAAATCTTTCACCACATGCCATCCGTCGACCCTTCCTTCTTCAAGTCCTTGATAGCTTGAACATAAGGGGCAATCCGGTGATATCTTCGTGAGTCGAATCCCATGAAGATTGCTTTTCAAAGACCTTTCCCACGAAGAGAGGTCATCTTACGAGGTGACTTTCGATAAAACCACCTCTTCCTCCATCCGACCACGAAGACGGGTGAAACTCTGAACATACTCCCTCGACTTCCGTCGAGAGTTTTGAAGATCAACTTCAAAGCAATCCCGCTTGCGAGACATTCCATAAAATATTGGAAAAGCTCAAGGTCATAGGAATTCCAGTGCGCCTCGCACAAATATCTGGCCTTCAAGATGGTGATCGAGTTAGGACCAAGGTTTACTAACTCCACCCCAAAATGCTCGAGCACAACGGTGAGAAAGGGGTGAGCAGCGTTGAAGGCCACACTCACAATAAGCCCGAAGACGGAATTTGCCCATTCTCCTGACGGCAATCTTGCCCAAATGCCGGAAGCCATTTCACGAGAGTCTTCTCCGAATCTTCCGGCGACAACTAGGGCTTGAATCTTCGCGCATCCATCTCCGACTCTTCCCACTCGAAACTTTCTGGCCATTTCTCTCGGAAGCAGAAATTTTGGGTCGAAAAAGAGGGCACAATTGGAGTGGCAATGAGAAGGCAAGAACGACTTCGGCGGAGAAGGCAAGAGGTTGAAAAGAACAGCGAGGAGCAATTTGGGGAAAAGTAAGATCTTAGGTTTTACCCTCCGGTGAGTATATATAATCACAGCCTTGAGCCGAGGGCGTGACATTCCAAGGGTCGCCACCGTCTCGAGGAACCGCTTCAACAGAAAAGCTAGCAGCGTCGTTTGAGATTCCCAGTGTGTCCGCTCGAGAAATTCAGTTTATGTTTACATCTCAAGCGAAATTACTTCCTTGGTTAGATCTTTTCAACCAAAGGAAATGATAATCGGAAAGTTCCTTCTTTCGTCACTATATTACGACCACCTTGTGATCAGAGAAATGCTTTTACGACCACTTGATAGTCGTAAGCAATTTTCTTGACCAAGCACATTTCTGGTCAAAATAGTATACAATCGAAGAGTTTTTCCTTCGATTATTTTCTACGATCCTCTCATGATCGTAAGACCATCTAGAACCCCTTTACCAAGTAAGTTGCTTTCACTTGAAGCTGGGGGGCTAGATGACGAGGATATAATAATCCTCATTTTACCTTTTATCTATAATTTTTATTATAGATAAATATGACGTCATGTGAACCCTGAGTGTACCCCTTAATGTTATGAAGGAAGAACCAAATGGATGGTCGTAAGTTCTTCTACGACCACCCCCATAGTCGTAAGTTATGCTACGACTATCCCATAGTCGTAAGTCTTTACACGACTACCTTATAGTCGAGATTCATCTACGACTAGGTCAGCTACCGACCACCTTATAATCAAATGAACCTGCAGACAAGTGGGTCTTATTGATTAAGGAATTCAAACGATCATCATCATGTTGTTATTCTACGAGAATAATGGTACGTAATACCCCATTATCTCTGGTATATAGCTGTTGAGCAACGTGGAGGAATTAATACACCGGTAATTACTACCAACATGCACCCGTTACAGGAGGTGATGAGACGCCACTTTACCTGGAGTAACTGCCGCTCCTTCACGTACTATAAAAGGCTGCAACTAGAGAAAAGGAGGGGAGGGGAGGAGCCATCAGGAATACAAGCACTATCTGTAATAGTCTTAGTTTTTCCTCGATTGTTCGAGATACACTCAATACCATACACACAGGAGTAGGGTTGTTATTCTCTCCGGAGAAGGCCCGAACCTGTATAAAAATTCCCGTGTCGATCTCTCTGCATGATTCTATTCTAGGAGACCCCCCGAATCAAACAATCTTTACGTAAGTTCGGTTCTAAAACACCGACAACGATCTTCCTGTTCCCACGTGGCTTCGTCTTTGGTATGGTTGCTCCATTGAACTCTAAGCATCTTGATGGCATGATTGTGAGTAGGCCTTATGGCTTCGTTTAAGATTCGGATCGGGTACTCCCGATAAGAGAGATTTGGTTGGAGATCGATGTTTTCCAACTGAGTGAGTTCGCTTGGGACTCGAAGACACTTCTTGAGTTGCGATATGTGGAAGGCGTTTTGCACATCTGAGAGTTGTGGTGGTAGCTCTAACTGGTATGCTACTTCACCTTTCCTTGCAAGGATTCGGTATGGACCGATATACCGAGGTGTTGTCCCTGTCACTAAATCGATGACGAACTCCAGGTGGCGATTCGGCGGCATTCCTGGAAGTTCATCTGGAAATACGTCAGGAAATTCACATACTATAGGCACCTGACTAAGCTCTAGGATTGACATGGAATTTAGCGTGGGCTGCTGCGATAGAGCGGCATATGTGGAGAGAAAGACTATTCGTTCCCCATCAGGACTGATAAGAGATATGACTCATTCTGCACAATCTATTACCCCTTTGTGTTTGGTTAGCCAGTTCATTCCGAGTATTACATCTATCCCAGGTGTATCTATTATGATGAGGTTGGCTTTGAATCCTACCCCATTGATTTCAATTGGAACATCGAGACATTCGAGTTTTGTCCTTATGACGGACCCAGGTGAGTGAACTATCATAGTGCTTTTTAGAGATGCAGTTTCTAGTTCTTGTTGTATGGCAAACTTTCTAGAGATAAAAGAATGAGATGCTCCAGAATCAAATAATGCTAGTGTAGGTACTGAGTGGACGAGAATGGTACCTGTCACTACATCTGGCGATGCATCAGCTTCTTTTGTGGTTGTATGGTTCAGACGGCCGCGACCGAAGCCTTGAGCTAGCTTGGAGGCTTGCTGCCCTCCTTGACCTCATGCGAGGCACTGGGGTCGCTGCTGGACTCCAACAGGTTGGGGTTGAGGTGCTGGGAATTTCTTCTTCGGGCACATGTTTGCGAAATGCCCGCGTTCGCCGCAGATGTAACAGGTGATGTTTGCTACCCGGTCTTGTGTATCAGACGGTGGTACTCCACGGTTATATTATTGAATCGTGGCTTGCTGAGGGCGAGGGTCTTGAGCTTGGAATCCTAGAGGTGGTGGTGCAGAAGGACATGCGTTCACTGGTTGCCAAACATGTGGTCGGGGCGCACTGCTGCTCGCTGATTTTTATGCAAGCCACTTACACTTGCGACTCTCAACTACTGCTCAGGTGCTATCTTCAACCTGAATAGCTTTTTTGATTAGATTCTAGAAGTTGGAGACGTCATGGGTATCAAGTGACCACTTCATCTCATTGTTGAGACGTTCCCAGAAAAGCGCAATCTTTCTTCCTTCATTTGGTACCTCGGATGTTGCATAGCAAGCGAGGTAATTCAATCGGTGGAGAAACTCCATCACTGACTGGTTTCCCTGGAGAAGTTCATTGAATTCCCGCCTCTTGATGTCCATGATGCTTGAGGGAACGTGGGCATTACGGAAGGCCTCCTTGAAAGCGCCCTAGGTGAGAGTCTGGCCCTCTAGAAGCGTAGCCTGATGATTCTCCCACTAGGCAGGTGCTGTGCCCTAAAGCTTGTAAGATGCATACAACACCTTCTTCTCGTCGATGCATCGGCAATGACTTGCTCTCGGCGAGCAAAAGCCAATCGTCCGCGTCGAGAGGATCAACTGCTGAAGTGAAGGTCGATGGCTGGGTTCGCATGAACTCGCCCATCCTGGATGATGGTCAGCTTGTAGCAGCTCTGTTCCCTCCAGTAGTAGTGCCGAGGGCTGTAGTGTTTCGCACTAGTTGCTGAAGCAATAAAGTATTGGTCTGACTCCCTTGATCAATCATGGCCAGGACTTGTGCCATGGTGGGTGGTTGCGGCAGAACTTCCGTTTCTTCAGCGGTGGCAGACTAGGGTGGCTCAGCTTGTTGCGTTGATGCGGAAGGATGCGGCGGATTGGAATGAGGAGGAGTAGAATCCTTGCCTCCTTGTTGTTGCAATCCGGAGGCAGCTCCTGCCGCCATGAGTTGGCAAACTGAGCGAGTTACTAGCATCCTGGTCATGCAAAATGCAACTTAGCAAACGTACGCAAGACAAGGGGGAATAAGCACAAGTTAAGAAGGTCGGCAAGTATCATCTTCTCAACTAAATTAACTTGTCTAAAATGAAAATATGTATGGTTTTAAACGTTAGGGTCAGCACACATGAATTTTAACCTAATAGTCAAATTTTACATGGCACACAGACCGATGCCTTTACACTACAAAAGAGGCAGTTAAACCAACATAAGTAACCACTTACATTCAGATTATAGCAAAATTATACCTAAGTTTATTCTACAATTTGAGAACAAGGAAAGTTAGTGAATAGGTAATAAGAGGCATGGGTAAGGAATGATACTAGACAAGGCCAGAATTTCAGCATAAGTTTTACCCCTTCTCTAGTTTATTTAGCTAATCCCTAAGGCTCAAGATTAGGTTATACTATTAGACCTTTCTAATAGCATTCAATTCAAGTCCAAATGAATGTAGGAGGGGGTTAAAGAATATTATATCACATTGTTTTCAAAAGTACTAGGTTCTGAAACTTTGAGGAAGAGATCCATCCGAAGCAGCATCTTGCGGCGTCATCAACGAGTTCTTCCAAGAGGTCTTCACGTATGATGTTTTAATGACTTTTTCAAAACATTTTGACTCAGTTTTAAGGTCCTAAAATTGTTTAAGAACTTTTATTTTCAGAGAGCATCCCATCTCTCAAATCTAGAGTTATTTTGAATAAGCTGAGAAGAGATGACCAAAAGAAAGACTTTAGATAAGGCGAGAATGCTAAGAGGGATAAGATTAGGAAAAACTCCTAAATTTTCAGAATCATTTCCATGACTGAAATGAGTTGTATTTTGAAAACTAACTTCTAGTCTAACGACCATTTTATCTAGGGCTTGTCCTCTGATCAAGATAGCTCGATACCAATATTACTGTCGGACCCAGGCGTGCAATACTTGAAAATCTTATGTGTATACTGTGCTAGTCTCAGAATTAATGGCTAGCACACACATTCATAACAATTGGCATTCACATCCATACAAACACATACTAAAGTAAAGCAAAAGAGGTATTCTACTTAAGCTATTACAACAATGGCCGACCGGCCGAATAAAAGTAGTCATCAGAGTAAACAAAATAAATAGCAGCGGAAGACATAGTAATAGTAGCAAAAGTCCAGCAGCATGTCCATTTGATCCCGTAGGCAACCGACAAGGAACAAGGCCTAGGTAGACCCGTCACCAAACCTTCCGGTGCCGGGAGCAAAGAACTCGTCGTCTGGTGTCAGTGTTTCGCATGTCGCCACCACTGCAAGGCCATAAATACCGTCACCCCGTGTGTATTCTCCTTGCTACATTTCGCCGCCTTCATTTCCCTAGCCGTCATCGCCGGAGAGCCCACTGTGCGTCGTTGCACCGGTCTTCTTCTCCAGAGCCGGTGCTGCCCTTGCCGCACCCGTTCTCCACCGTTACCGCTCCTCGAGCCAAGTCCTTTCACCATCGGCTTTGCCCTGACGTCCTCCGCTGTATGCCACCACCCATTGGAGCTCCCGAGCCAACATTCACTGTCACCAACTTCGTCTTCCTCGCGTCCGCCACCTTAAAAACCTTGCAACCATGTTCCCTATCAACTCAGTGAGTCCCTCATGATTTTGTTCACGTCACCGTGTGTTCCACCGGCCAATCTACCTTCTTCAACTCTTGATTCCATGTTTTGATCACCGTGTGCAGAGATCCCGTCCATCTCTCTCACCTTCGGCCACCGCCCCTTCGCCGCCCAATTTCGCCGCCTCTAGTGAGTTCCCGTCAACACCATCCACCCCGTTGGGTTCGCTGAATTCGATGTTCTACGTCGTGCTCCTTCCTTCGTCGGAGCTTCGCCACAACACCTTGACGCCGTGCAAGCCGTCGTCACCACCACTGACGATTGCCACCAAGCCTTGCCGTCACACCTGCGTCACCGTGATCACCTCGTCACCCTCTCCACGTTGCTCCACTCCACTTGTCCACTATGAGCCCTAGTGCCCGTGAGCCATCAGGCCCGAGCACCACCATCCACATCACTACCGCGACGTCGCCATGTCATCATCTCCGTCCTCTGTGTCAGACGCGTCGTGCCACATCGCCGTCCCATCAGCACCGTCTGCCACCTCAGCTGTCTCACCACCACTCTGCCACCTCGGTGCCATGTCATCACCACCCGTCGCCACATGGATGCCACGTGCACGCTACGCAAGTCCCCGCCGCCACCTAAGCCACCACCCGTACCAAACCCTAAACCCGAACCCACGTGGACTTGTTCCATCATGAACGAAGTCTATGACCCGTGGACCCTACCTGTCATTGCACTACGCCGTAGACCCAATCCACCATGAACCGTTGACCTTGTTCCATGAATCTGGTCCATGGACCAGTGGCCCCACATGCCAGTCGCTCCTTTTTTTTGAATTATTTTAATTCTAGAAATTCCTTTTTATCCACTAGGTCCACATGTCATTCTCTCAACATTTTCCAAAATCCCCGAAAAAAAGATTCCAGGAATATTCCATCGGTTCCACCAGTCAGTGACTCAGATTTTCTCTCCTTTTCTTTTTCAAAATTTTCTTTCCCGAACAAACTTCCAAGAGCTCATTCTTCCTCATACGAACTCCGATTGAACTCATTCAAGTTTCTAAATTCATCTAAAATCAAGCCCTACCTTCGAGTACCATTCAATTTCAAGTTGGAGTTATTTGATTTGTTGTTTTATTTTTGTTTGCATTTGCGCTTATCTCTCGTTAGTGGTTGATGTTCTGGAATCGTCTGAAGGAGCTAAAGGTGAAGGAAGTCAAAGATCGAAGATAAAAGAATAGAAGCATTGCTATAGCAAGGTAAGTTGTGCTTTAATCATGTTTCACCCAGTTTTACAATACTACTTTGATTCAAATTATTGCATTGCTAATTCAATTATCAAATGCTTTACTTATTTTGGGATTAGTTATGCAACCTACTTGATTATACCCACCTTGCGAATTGTATTACCACCATGATTCGTCACCCTAGCTTGGTTAAATTATTAGTTTGTATTATCATAGCACCAACATGGATTGGTTAGACACAATTAGTGTGCTTAGCCTTGCAATGGGTCATTGACATCATTTTGAAATGTTAATATCATATTTGACTAAGTGATTATAGAACATCTTTGTGAAAAACTGAGTGTTGTATGTTGTCACCTGATGATGGCATGTGTTGCACCTAATGAAGAGGGTGGGAAAAAGATTTAGACTGAGGCGAGTGGAAAGGTTTTGTGACATTGTGGGCTTTGTGTTTGGGAAATGTGAATCTTGGTGACTTATTGTAGTTTAGCTCCTTCACCTTAGTCAATTAAGGACTTAACTTTGTGTGTCATTGAACTGGGCCATATGGTACTACCACAAACATGGTATGGGACAAGCCTAGCTTAGTAAGTTATGTAGTCTCGATATTGACTACTAAGGTAGTAGGTTAAGCTTGGTGCTAGGGTGAAGGTGTGGACTTTTCCTTACTAATGGGTCACATCTATGGACGGTCCGCCATTTATCTGTCCAATGTTGTGCGCCAGGCCAACAAGTTGAGTGAAGTTTGGTGCCAGCTGTATGCACATCGGGAGGGTCAGTTGTCAAGATAAAGTTTCTGAAAGATTTTGTTATGATTGGTGTTGGCCGCACTGGTTATATCTTGTGGGTAAAGTTGTACAACATTTGCAGAGTGTTAATAACATATTCGAATAGTCGCGTTCTCAGTCATGGACATGCTCGGTGATTTACCCGAAGGGTAGATTTTATGAAAACATTGTGGGAGGGAAGCTGTGTGAAAGAATTGAATTAAGTTGTGTGAACTTTGTGAAAACTCTTGTTTATTTATTATTATTCTTACTGTTTTAACTTACGCTTTTAATCTATTATTCATATTCAATTGCAACTATTGTTTTTTTTTTTTGCAAAATAACCATAGAAGTCATATCCTTTGGTATAAGCCATCATCTATAATTGTCTATTGTACAACTTGCTGAGTACTCCATGTGCTTACTCTTGCTATAAACAATATTACTAAGTTGATGAAGATTACATCAGTTCATCGTTGGTCATCAAGGACTACTTGAAGGATCGTGGAGAACTAGGCCGCGCTACTCGAGTCGATTGCATATGAGCATATGGACGGACTACACTAAAGTTATTTTGTTTCCTTCCGTTGCAGCTTATTTGAGATATGCGTCTTCTGAGGCATTAATTGTAAGTTTTGAACTTAAGGTCACTACTCTGATAATTATTTTTATTGGCATATTTCTTAGTTATCTTTGCATATGGAATGGTATTTCATCGATATTGTCACTGTGTGCACTAGCGTGATCCTGGACTAGTGCAGTATATACAGAGGCTCCAGATTTGCATATTCAGGTCCCGACAACTTGTAGCATGAAGGATATTTCGAAGGTATAAGTTTTTAGAAGGTGTTACTAAATTTGAGTGACCAACATTGAGAATAGATAAACCTGAACCATTCGTTGCTTGAATATGCTCCTTCCCATTGTAACTTTTACGCATAGTGAGACGATCAAGATCGTTGGTGATGTGATATGTCGCCCCAGTGTCACTGTGCTAGTTGGAATCAATTCCATAGGAAGGATTTGATGCAAATGCAGCTACATGATTCTCATCCACTTGATATGCATGATCAAAGCGATGGTAACACTTTGCCACAATATGTCCAATCTTGCCACATAATTGACACACATGGTGCCTTCCTCCTTAGTTGCTGTTCCCACCACGGTAGTTTCTGTTTCCACCACTAGTGCCACGATATGCATTATCGTTACCACGGTAAGAGTTATCGTTGACATGATAAGAATTGTCAGTACCACCACTACCATGGTAGGAAGTGATCTTCCCTTTGCCACCGCGACCTTTGCCTTGTGGCGCTCCACGGTTGCCTCCCGTATTGTTACACGTCACATAGTTCGCTGAGAAACCATCTCCCTGGACGGGAATCATAGTTGTTGCGCAGCTCAAAGTTTAATAGATGGGCATAAACATCACTCAAAGACATCGCATCAGCACGGGCGGTGGCAAAGGTAACCAAAGAATCATACTCGGCATCGAATCCGACCAACAGATAAAAGATGAATTCCTCATCACGAAGAGGTTCATCAATTGAAGACACTTCAAAGTGTTTGAAAGCTCCTTCATCTTGTTGAAATAAACATGAGCAGTTGAGTCTCTATTTTTTAGATTAGAGAGCTGCATCCGCACTTGCATCACCCTGGTTCTCGACTGTGAGGAGAAGAGATGCTCCAGAGATTGCCAAACCTCACGAGAAGTGGTGAGAAAGAGAACATGAGTAATCACATCGCTAGAGAGAAACGTCAGGATTGCTCCAAGAACTGTCTGATCTTGTTGTAGCCATTGAACATACTCAGGATTTTGAACCTGAGTTGCACCGGAGTTGGTCGTCACCGAGATCATTGGTGGAGAGCACAAGATTATCACATTGACATACCCTACAAGTTGATGGTTCCGCAAGTATGGAAGAAATTGGGCCTTCCATATGAGGTAATTGTCACTTTTCAACTTGGTGTTGATGAAGGAACTAAGAGAAGGCGGTAGCAGACCAACTGTAACGTTCCGTTTTTGGACGCTAAATAGTAACTCATTGCTCGGTTTCCATTTTTCGTCCGTACTTGAAAGTACTAAACCATTTCCGAAAAACCTTCTAGCTTCTCTTAGCTTGGGTTTGTGTTTCAAATATCCTTGACCCTCAAAATTCAAATTTCAATTTGAATGTCTCCTTTTTGAACTTCAGGCCTCTTTCTCTGTTGGGCCTTCTTTCCCTTCTTATTGGGCTCAGCCCATTCCTTTCCTTGGGCCAGCCCGGTTTCCCTTTGGGCCCCCTTCTCCTTTTTCCTCCGGCCCACTGCCCCTTTTCTTTTCCTGCCCGAGGCGCTTCACCCCGACTTGCCCTTTTCCTCACCGCTTGGCCGATCGCCTGGTCACTTTCTTCTTCCTTGGGTCAAGCCTCACTTTGGTGCCTCCTCTCTCTCTCTCTCTCTTCTTGCTGCCATTGCTGCCCGGACCTCCTCTGGTGCCTTCTTGCCACCGGCTCCATGAGCTCCCTACACGCCACCCTCCTCTGCGTGCTCTCGAGCCACCGCCCCCACCCATGACTTTGGAGCCCGCCGCCTCGCCTGTCCTCTCCGTCGAGCACGCCATGGTGCACACCGCCCCCGCTGCCTCGACCAACCGGTCCAAGCACCGCTGCGTGCCATGGCATCCCGTAAGCCTTCACCGCACTCGTTTACCCGGTCCAAGCCGCACACCCGTGTCATGCTTGTCCTCGCCGTCCTCGCCGCACAGGAGCTCTCAGACCAAGCCATGCTTGCAGAAGAGCGCTGCAAGCTTTCAGCGTCGGTGTGGATGCCCAAAGTCTTCGCCCTGTACCGTCGCCCCCACGCCTGTCCTTGGTCGGTCCAAGCCATGCGTAGCCCACATGCGTGGCAGAGCCCGCCATGCCACTGCATCACGACCGCGCAGCCACAACCTTCCCCTTTGGCTATTTAAGCTCCCCTGTGCCCCTTGCTTCTCCCCACACTGCTCCAATTGCTCCTGGTAAGTCCTCCTCGTTAAGAAGAACCAAAGCAGGCCGAGTCACCGCCGCACCCCCCTTCGGCCATTTCCCTGTCCAGTGAAGCTCCCTTTACCCTCTTCGCGTCACCATGCGCCTTGCCCCCCCCCTGAGCATTTCCCCTAATGCGATTTCGGGTTTGGTTCAACAGGAGCGCCGAATTTGGCCTTCTCCCTCAGCTCCGGCCGAGTCCTTCCTCGCCACTGATCCTTACCCTCCGTCTACCTTCGGCTGCCATTGTTGGCTTGGTGAGTTCCCCTTTGCCCCTTCTTGCCTGTGCTCTCACTCACTTCTGCTAGGGGCCAGCGAATCACCTCCGCCGCCGTGGCCGAACCGCCGTCGCCGCTCCGGACCTCCTCCGGCCACTACGCTCGCGTCACCGGCTCCACCTCCCCGTAAGCTCCCCGTCTTGGTCATCCCCTAGCTCCGCCGCCCTTCTTGGCCGTGGCCAGCCGAGGTCAGGCGCGCCGAGAGCTCCCACACGCGTGGCGTTCGAACAGAGCCTGTTCACCAATGATTAGTGTTAATAACCGGTCTTAAAACCCTAAGCTTTAATTAGCCTTTAAATGGTGTCGTAACTCCCCCCTCTTATCAATGACAATGGTCCGCCAAAATCAGTAATAGCCATTTAATTGCTCACCCGGAACTTCCTCTCCTATCAATGACAGTGGGCCCCCTTCTTTTTCCTGTGCATGTGCACCTGGTGCACATGAGCCGCACGCTATTCATAGGGCCCATGTGTCAGCATGCCATCTCTCTCTCTCTCTCTCTCTCTCTCTCTCTCTCTTCTGATTTAAATTTAAATTAAACTTCGAAAGCTCCGTTCTCCTCCGTTATAACTCCAAAAATTATGAAATTTGTTTCTAAAATTTTGTAAATTCAAGATCTTGCTAATGGCATAGGTCTTGTTTAATTTGGAGTTCATTTGTATATTCTTGTGTATTTATTTGCTCTCTTTATCTGTTGTGCCTTTTCCGGTACATTCGTCCGAATAGGATTTGAAGACGCGGGAGACCTCCAAGTTGATCAAGCCCAAGAATATCAAGACTCTCTTGCCTATAACCAAGGAGAGTCAATACTTTGATCATATTGAGCTTACATTTTATGCAAATCATATTCATTTAAATTAACAAAATTACATGCTCTAATTCTTTAATTAAATATATGTTAAATCTTAAGGTAGTTAAATGCCCATTTGTTGATTAATTAAGTAATATGCCATCCATTGATATTTGAATCCATTATTCCATGTCACCCTAGTAACTATGTGGTAATACTAGCTATAAGTTGTACTTAAGCGACATGCTAGACTTGCTTAAGTACTGGGGTATTAAACACCCCAAACATCATTTCTTCAAACATGAAATGAATTTGGGCAGTCATTGGTGGTCCATTAACTGAGATGAACGAGATAATTTGGTTTTACTCCTCAAAACCCTAATAACTTGTTATTACTACATCTGGGCGGATGGAATGAATGGTGGGTGCAGATGTAGCACGAGAATGAATGGAATGTGGTATGAACTGCTCGGATGAATTAAGGACTTAATCTTGTCACAACCTCCTGTGTAAAACAAGTACAACCACAAGTCTGAAAACTACAACTTGGCTTAGTAAATTATTGAACCCTGAATGTATCTCACTGGATGGATAATGGGAATGCACAAGCACGTGAATGGTTCCGGCTTGAATGGGACACCGATAAAGGGTGAAGTTACCAGCTGCGCTAGTCGTTGTGGAACGCCGTATTCCAGCTGCGATAGCGTTGTGGTGAACATCCCGCGCAACGTATGGGCGTAACCCCATATGGGTGAGACGACAGAAGGGGCAAGATAAATTGAAAGGTTACTGTGACGGTCGCTCAACTACATGACTAAGGAATCGTGTAGGGTAACGAGTATGACTATCTCTTATGGGTACAGTGTACAATCTCTGCAGAGTCTAAACTGTTTAAACAGCCGTGCCTACAGTCAAAGGCGGACATGAGAACTTTACTTGAATTAGTTCTATTTCAAAAACCTTTGTGGGTGGTATGAAAATGTGGCGGGCTCACGTAGCCCTGAATTTGGCTTTCCCTGGGTGGATGTACCCCAGTGATGTTAATTGAGTGGTAGTAACTCAAACCAAAATAAGCATGAAGGTGGAGGTAACCTCTGCTGTTATTTAATATTGTATAATTAATCTCTTTAACAAAATACAATTTGTTAAAATGCTAAGTGATAGGAATTTGTAATTATGAGTAATTGAAAATGTTGCTTTAGCAAATAAAAGAACCCGAGCCATCCTTGTTAAACCTTGCATGTATATTATTGCATTGTGTGTTGGCTTGCGAGCACGGAAGTTGTGCTCATTCCGCTCTCCCCCAAACCCTTCAGAGAATGAAGATCAAGGAGACTACGTGTATTACGAGGACCCAGAAGCTGATGGACAAGGAAACAATGAAGAGTAGTATAGTTCTATAGTCTAGGTCTCGCCCCAGTCTAGTGGACTCGTTGGTACTTGCGTACAACCGATATTATCCAGCTCTTGGTTAATATCCGTCGTACACAGGTTGCCCCAGTCGCTTGCCTATGGTGAGATGGGCTCCACTCCCCTTTTGCTTCCGCTGTAGTTTACGTTGCTTTATGTAATGTAAACAAGTTGGCCTTGTTCGGCCCCTTTTGTAAAACTCGACCCGATGTGGTCTATGTCACTCTGTGTTGTAATAAATTTGAATGTTTAATTCACGTCTTGTATAAATTGTATAAATGATTCAGTAATGTGCCTGTGAGTGCTACTACTGATCCAGGGAATAACACAGTGTTTTCACATATGATTTGAATTCTCGGAATCTGGGTCCAACACCAACCAAGGCTGAAGTCACGGAGGAAGAACTTGAAGACGACAGAGACGCGGAAGTCATGGTTGCAGAAGGCTCAGATACCATGTGAAAACTGGAAGAGAAAAGTTGATGTATACAATTGACGGCGCATCCATCCAGGAGCAGCGGCAAGGATTGTATTGCCCAGGCTTCCCCGTGTCAAAACAGGACACTGTAGCCGATACGAAAACAGTTACAACAGCAGTTACTACATGTATTTGAGTACAATACGCACACGTATCTACCTACTTTAACAGGGCATTGTTCGCTTACACCACAGACCGGCTGCTTTTCTCAGCGTCCAGGTGAAAGGCAAACTTGCTCCTAAGTTTTATGGTCCGTACAAAATCATTGCAAAGCTTGATTCGGTTGGATATTGTTTGGAGCTTCCTGCCCGCGCCCGAATTCACAACGTGTTCCATGATAGTACACTTAAGAAGTTCCAAGGGGAACCAACTGCGACAATGCCACCATTGCCTGACCTTCATCATGGCAGAGTAGTGCCAACGCCAATCAAAGCTGTCCGTGCGCGATTATGCCGTGGAGTGTGACAAGTTCTTATTCAATGTAAGGATCAGCCTGCATCAGAAGCTACGTGAGAAGATTTTCCAGCGTTCAAGCAGCAGTATCCTACGTTCCAGCTCGAGGACGAGTTGTTCTTCGAAGGAGGGAGAGATGTCATGGTCAGAATCACATGCCAGTGTCGCCGTAAGTCCAACACACGTGTGCAGGAGCAGAAGGATGCGGCATGAGTCTGTAACCGAGTCGGTCTAGTCGATTGTGAGTTCAGTAAGTTGAGTACGTAAGTTAGTAGGAGCCCTACTACGTTAGTATGAGGCCAATCGGCCAGGTTCTAGCACTATAAAAGAACCATCGTGTAATCCATTTGGATTAAGCAAAGAATTATCTCTAATTCATAATCTCTCTATTCGTCCGTTCCCTCTCCTGCGCATCTTCTTCCTCTTGTGCGTTCTCCTCTCCGCAGCCACGGCCTCCTGGGCACATCCTAGGCGCAACCCAAGGACTAAGGGGCCGTTTGGTTGCGTACTTGAGAAAGTCTGCCTGGCAGCATCTCCCTGGCAGACAGAACCACTAGGTCAGGCACCTAAAATCAACGACTAGCCCAGGCAGCTGCTGCAAGGTCTCTTTTTTTTAGTTTTTTTTATTTCTCCTTTTTAATTAGACAGAGTAAAAAACAAAAACTTATATAAAAAACATTTAGATAATAGATGAAATCAACTGTTCTATGTTTGAATTATATCTCCAGGCACGTATCACCAACCAAACACCACATCTCCAGGCTTGCCTGACCAAGCAAAAATCATCTGTTTCTCAGACTACTCTTAGGCACCACTTTTTCTTAAACACAGCTCTAGGTTCTAAACCAAATAAGCCCTTAGACGTCTACCTCTCATACATACCCGATCTGCTCGTTGTCGCAAGGACGTGACATCTCCTGAATCAAATTCCTTTTCATGCTACAATGGCGGCGTTCTGTTGCTCAAAAACATTCCCATTTCGCTGCTTACAAATATGCCAAGAAGCAAAGATGAAGATTTATATGAAGTACTCAGCACCAAAACTTGGTTTAGGTTGTAAAATCATATCCATGGATGCCCAAACTTTGCCAGCAGGATTTACTGAAACGACAAGCGAAAAGGAGATGTATGATGGTTTCCTCGACACCACTTTGACATAGCACATAATGAATTAACATCATTCCCCTAAAAAAATATGAACATCATTTCCAGCATAGTAGTGTCTTCTTTTCAACATGTTCTTTGTATTCAGTCGATCTTAGTGTTGGCCAAGCAAAAACCTTAAGTTGCCGGGCGCTTTATTAGTTGGTTTTCTCTCTTCATAGGGTTTTGTAAAACGGATCTCGTATGTATCATGTATTGGTACCTTGAAACCGATCCTCCTCTATAGAACATTTTTCAAGTTCTGAGGTAGCTGTTCCTTTGCAATATTTATCATGCTTTCACTATTTACCCTATTATTTGTAGAAAGACAGCAAGATACAAAAGGCATTTTCTCTTTCTGTAGCTAACAGTTGGGTATTCGGTGACCACGGTAGAGAACGGAAGTCCCACACCATAATGTCATATAGGATATATTCAAATACATCAGTAGCAATTGCTGTGACTTGCGCTGCTTGAATGTTAATTCAGCCCCAAAATCACAGTGCGGGATGGACCATTTGACTTTGGTATAGTTATATAGTAGTTGTACACTTAGTTAAAATTAGCATTTTATGAGATTAACAAACAGTGATACAAGGTAATTTGATCTCAGGTTAATACTCTGAACAAACAAGCAATTACTTCAAGGGACTAAACAAACTACAGGCCTGATATGGAACAATCGCCAATTAGCCAGCTCATGTGAGTGCATTCTGCATTTAAAGGGTTTGTTATGCTCAATTTCAGTATAAACACCTGGACCCTGAGAACCCCTAGGATCTGGATTCATCATTTATACGAAATGTACACTAGTCCCACTAGTCCCACAGCTTACAAAAAATACCTCGAAAAGAGACATTACAAGCAGGTCCTTTTGGCCATGCGTCAAGAAATGGAGAAGAAACACCAGCACACTGAGAGGGGTCACAGGAGCTGAAACACAAGGCCCTGAATGGAGCGGTGCTCAACAGGTAGAAGCACACCAGAGCTGTACCGCATCGGCTCGCGAACCTCCACAGCGAAGGGCCTTCTCTGCTCCTCTGATTGGAGCTTAAGGTTGAACAGGAGCCTGGCTTCAGCTTGTCTTCCACAACTGGAAGCATCGCCAGATCACCGAATGACCAGTGGTTGTGTTGACGGCACGAGGCAGCTTGGATGAAAAGTTGCAGCTCATCATGAGTTCATGACTAAATGGTGGGACTGAAGAAGGTAAAAGAGAAATCCAGATCTGGAAGAGGAATCTCACTATCTCCATCAGCGACCGCCATTGCCATTCGACGAACAGCGAGCATACGACAACAGCAAATAGGACACTCACCGGAGGAGAGCAAGATAGACCCAAACTGCCCGGGAACAACCCTAAGATGACTGGCATCGAGCCTAAGTAACACAGAAATATACTAAATACTAGTAGTCTAGTATAGAGACGACGGGGAGGGACCTCCTACCACTTTCCGGCTGCAGGCCAACAGTGGGGAGGGGGACCAAGGAAGAAATTTTTAGGGATTGAGAAAAAGGAGAACAGTAGAGTAACACTGGAGAGGGGTTGCCTGTCTGGCTGTCTCTTTTTGACAGCTGGTAAACTGCTGAAGCTTCTCCAGCCATTGGGTGATTTGATGGAGCTTTTCATCTTGAGGCACAAGCGAATTTTTTTCATCTTTCTAGTTGAGATAAAAGCAGTGCTGCATCTGAACCCAAGGGTGGTATGGATAACACAATATGTCTCTGCGGAATTAAAAACAGAATATCTGCTTCATAATTCAGGGATCAAAGTTTGAGACAATATGATACACACTCCAGTAATTTACAAATTTAAAATTTGAAAGGCCTGGGTGCAACACACAATTTTCAAAATAGAACTTCGTACACAGTGATAAGAAGTTACCATTCAGAATATTTGTTCTCCCTCTCAGGATGTCTTTAACAACTCAAATGCAGTTCACTGATTATGAAATTAAACATATTTTAAAGATTTCATTGTGGACCCTACAGCTAGACTTGTCAAGATGGAGGTCATTAAAATCTTGCCTCAAGATTTTTTTGGTGGGTGGGTGGGTGGGATAGGAGATGTTAAGAATGTTGATGGCAACTTATTATTACCTTGATATCCTAGTATTTCATTTTAATTCCTATTCCATTCCCCATTTGAAAGCGAATATAGAAATGTCTGTCGAGAAACACTTTTTACTACAACTCTTCAACCATCCTCAAACTTCACATCTTTCTGATACTGTCAGCTTCAGTCTTACTTGTAGGATGAGTACTGGAAGGTGGGAAAGCATAAAAATAAAGGTCCGTACCATGATCACTCTAAAAGAATATTATGACAGCTCTTTTGACTAAGCAGTGTCAATAAAGTGGTTGGCCTACCATGCGTAAACAGATCAGATCCAACACATTATACCATTTTGCAGAGAAGATATTTAAACTTTATGATAGGAAATGCTTGCAATTCAACTTTGCACTAACTAAGCCATTGTAAAACAAAACTCTGGTTGGAACATAACACAAATAAATATCTGGCTTTTTCGAACTCTTCACTTACCATAAGTAGTTGACTCACTTCAGCCCCTTCCTTTTGAAGAAATTACTTGTTCAGTTCACAGTATGAAAAGCACCTTCTATATCTTTATCCAGAACATTTTCAGTTGAACATGAACCTACGATCAGCAGAAGAAGGAAACACTGAAAATTAGCAATCTTTCCCTTGGTAGAATTCAGTTTGTCTCCCTTAAAATGGTGAATTCAAGATGTGCCATTTTAGAAAGCAAACCGTCTCTGTCACTTCAAAATTGGGTACACTATCTTCATCCCAGTACCGATTGGAAACTGTTAGCCAGCTGTTAGTCAATGAATTTAAATGATGGAAAGACTAAATTAACCATTGGAATTTTACAATCCAACTATCCAAGAAACGTTGTCCACTAAGCATGAAACAGAAGTGGCATGGGAGGAAAGAAAATTAGTCTACATTCTAGCACAGACAACACTAGTATCTGTTAGGTTTCAATGGCAAGCAAAAATGCTTCCTGATACATCCCTCTAGATAATAGTCCTAAACGTTTCTACAACATCTGCAAAAAAATTAAGACAAATGATAATATGTTAATAGGAAGTTCTTACGGTTGAATCTACTTATTTTCCCAATTTCATAGCTGAGTCCACTTCTTTCTATTTTCAAAAGTAGGTACTACTTTAAAATTCATGTCAATTAAATCCAACCTATGACTTGTTGTTAGTGTATTTTCTAATGTTTTCTCAACATAACAAGGTTTAGTAAATATAAACAGTTATGTTATTTTCATTACATTCTAAATTTTTTTGCACCACGCTAGTACTGAGCTATCATGTCGCATGAGCATTTCAATAGCCAAGTAACGACTTAACTATGGAAGCCAGTGAAGGCAGTTCTAAAAACAAATGGGACCCAATTTTCAAAGTTGAGAGAAGTAAGACATATATTGGAAATCCATTCATGACCATTCATGAAAACTGAATCATAAATTATAGAAATCCATTCTACCATCTACTACCTCAGAAAAACAGAGCATGCTTGTGTACAACGTAGTAGTGGTACTAACACTGCATCATAGGAACAAGAGCAACCATACAGAAATAATATGACCAGGAGTCCCAAAACCAGTGCCAGCACTTGGCAGCTGGAATTGATGTTACTGTATATATATTTAGAAGCAATGGAATAGTATTTGATCATGTAAGCAATGGTATAGTATTTGATCATGTAACTGCAAGAATAAAACCAAAATCACAAACAACAGTCCAAAAAAACTACAAACAAGAGGATTAGAATTGGTTCGTAGCTAGGAATGAAAAGTTATAAAACAGCAGTTTTATTCATCTCTAGAGTAGACAATTTATGGAATTCTGATCCTAACTGGGGAATTTAGCAATTGGCTGGGACAGCTGGTTATTGGCTATTTTATGAACCCAGGCTATGTTGAATACTTCAGGAATTTCTCTTTTTTGATCATAAAAGCATAAGCATTAAGATCTAACACTTCCACAAATGTCAAACTGCTGAGCCAAAGCAGAAAATTGAAGTTATGTAAATAGTTCTGTATTAAAGGTGGTGATTACAAGATTTACTATCTTGGTCTATAACTGAGGTCATATGCTGTTCTGCGATCACAATATGTAATTAACTTAAACCTGACCTATTCACATTGATGATATCCATCTTTTCATAAGATCCCAAAGGTATTCTTTTTTCAGTGTATCAGATTCCTGTTAGAACATCTGAAAATCTAAGAGAACAGTTTAAAAATCTTGCTTGTTATGATTAAAAAAACAAACAGATGAAGTTTACTTACCTGAATGGTGTTCAATGCCAACCAGTTTAAAATGCAAAACCTTAAAGTTGATTCAGATTAGTGAGATCAGTCATACAGTCAAATTGAATTTTTATATAACCCTGTAGTTTCTGACCTGGATATTTCATGAGAATTTATACGTGCAGACCATGATATAACATAAGGGATGTACATCTTGAATAAAATGTAATTTGCACTTAAGACAAACATCACAAAAATCTTTTTCTCCGGTACCCATTAACTTGGGTCATCATAGATCGCTTTTTTCTGTTCTTCCAAAACTCATCCTTCTTTTCCTTCCTATGTTTTAAGCCAGACTTGCCTTTTATGACTCCTACTATGGCACTCTTATCCTTTATATTTTTTCTTGCAGATTTCACATCCAAGGTATTCAACAACTTTCTATATGACTTAGCATCAGGCACTTGCCCATTTCGAACCATCTGCTTGTGGTAATAGAATGCTCTTGAAAAGTCACGAACACGGGCATATGCATATATCATTGTATAATATGTAATGGAGTCTGGTTTTAGTTCCAGAGCAATCATCTCTTTCAGGAGTTGGGGCAATTTGTAATGCTGTCCTCCCCTTGCATAAGCATTCATCAAAATGTTGTACGTCATAACAGTAGGCGGCAAACCAATCTTTCCAAACTCGTATATTACTTCCCTCGCCTGAACATACAGACCATGCTTCGCCAAACCATCAAGTACCATGTGGAATGTGACTCTAGTGCCTCCAACCTTTTCATTCATCATTGATTTCCATGTCTCCATTAGTTTATCTGTGTCACCAGCTCTCCTAAATGAGTCAAGCAAAGCTGTATATGTTTCTAAGGAAGGTTTAAGTCCTTCCCTTTTCATATCTACATGTGTGATGTGAGCTTTTTCATGCTGTCCATTAACTGCATATGCACAAAGCAGTGAAGTGTACGAAGAAGATTTTGCCTTAATGCCATCTGTCTTCATCCTCAGGAAAGCATCTTCAGCCTTTTCACTCATTTTCTTCTGCCTCCCGTAGGCACTTATGAGACAATTGTAAGATCCAGCATTTGGTCGTAGTCCGAAATCTTGCATCTCCAGAAGAAATGACTCAACAACTTCTGGCTGCAATCTTCTACTGTAAGCATCCATAAGGATATTATAGGTCACTGTTGTTGGTTTTAAGCCTTTCTCTTTCATCTCAACAAAGAGCCCCTCAGCTTCTTCAATTTGATTGGATTTGCAGTATGCATTCATTAATGTGTTATATATGCTCAGGTTTGATGCAATTCCTCTCTTCTCCATTTCTGACTGGATGATAAGAGCTTCTTTTTTCAGCCCCTCCTCACAAAAGACTTTAATCAGAGAAGCAGAGACGTCCAAGCTCCACTTGACACCTTTTCTGTTCATCCGTTGGAAGAACTCCCATGCATCCTTGGCAGATGTCTTGCTCTTCTTCATTACCTTTAACATGATTGAGGATGTCACGTGGTCAGGTTGGACATTATTCTTTTCCATAAGTTGAAATATTTTCCAGGCATCATCATATCTGAAGCAAGTAGAAAATTGTTCATCACAATGAATAATACATAACTTGCAAAATGCACAGAAGAAATGTAGCACATTAATATTTTGATTGTTGTTCATGTTTAGTTGTTTAGTTATGAACGTAGTTGTGTACTCAATCTTAAGAGGGAACAGTAAAAGCACTTGTATCATTGCAAACCTGTCACTAAACAATGTTTGTGCTAGTACAGTTTGTTATTAATATGTTTCTCCACAGTTTAATATTGTTTGGATCCCACAATCACAATAAAGGTCATCGAAATACCATTTAGAAATAGTGAACTAAATCAAATTCACTAGGATCCTCTGCTGGTCGCTAACTAAAACCATCTATTACCTAATCCATTTTTTTTTCAGAAAGCTTGAGGAAATACAATAATAGCGAAAGAAATCAAATTCAATTGGATCCTCTGTTGATCGCTGACACTAGTAACAACAAACACCTTATCTAATCCACTTTTCATAAACAAGATTCAATAGCACATACTAGATAGATAGCTGTCCAGTTCCCAAACAAGCGGTCATGTGCCACACATCTTCATCCAAGTGAATTAGCAAAATCTACAGAAGTGTAATTAAACCTAATACTATACATTTTACAACCAACTGTATGAATAACTAACAGTCACATTAATCTTACACAAAACAATTGCATTAAATTAATAATGATCACTCCCTCACACCAGTCAAGACAGTGCTCACCTTCCACAGTAGGCAACACCGGACATCGCAGAGTTGTAAGGACCGCCTCACAGATTCCCTCTTCGGCGGCAAACTTCCAACAATCTCCAAGACCTCATCGGCCATCCGGGCCCGTCCAAGCACCACAGCAGCCACTAACCATGTCTGCAGCGGCACCGGCATTGGCTGCTCCTCCTGCGCCCGCATCCACCGGAACAGGTGGAGGCACCCCAATGCCAGCCCTCCTTTCCCATCCTCCTCATCAGCTCTACGCATTCCTCCTCACCGAGGTCTCTGCGGCTGTACCCAGCCAAGAACTCAGCGAATCCAGGGCCGGCAGCCGACGGGCTCCTCGCAAAGGCGAGAATTTCTTCCATGGCTGTAGTTGTGGTGCTCATGCGGCTTACCTCTTCTTGGCTTCCCAAGAAGAAGCTCAGGTCCCACCATGCGCAGCACTCACCGTCTTCGTCTCCTTCATCCTCCTCCACTTCTTGGTGATGCTGTTCCTGGGCGTGGACTCGGAAGGGGCTGACAGGAGGGTCCCAGTCGGCCACCTCCCCATCGCACTCCCCCACCTCCTCGCTTTCTTGGAGCTGCTCTCCCTCCGCGGCGTCTCCATTGGGTGGGCCCCATCTGCCGACCTCCTCCTCATCATCCAGGGCGCCGTCGAGGTAGGCTCCGGAAGGGCTGGCAGGTGGGCGCAACCTTCCCTCCTCCTCGTCGTCTTCTTTCCCTGGTTGGCCCAAGAAACAAGGTCCAACATGGGCGACTGGGTGGTTATGCCGCCGCCGGGTTTGGGATTGGGAATTGCAGTGGAGGAAGAATTTGGAGGAGAAGGATTTGAGGGGGCAGCGGTGGCGAAGGATTGGAAGGGTCCGGAAGACGAAGGAGAAGGAGAGTAGCGGATAAGCTCGCAGCGCCATCTCTGGCGACGGGTGGTGGCTGCAGGTTTCAGCAGGGTTTCATCGCCTGCCCAGTTCGCGGCCAACGTGGAGGAGGGTGGCTGCCGAAATCGCCAAATCGCACGCGGCAGGAGATGCGATCGCTATCGAGCTTATTAGGAGAATGATACGAGCTCAAAGTCTAAACGAAGAACTTTTATTCTTGCGGATATATTGAGTGTATGGACGAGAATACAATGAGCAGTTACACAACAATGTGAATGATGAATAGGTTGATATCTACCGAATATGTGGGTTATTTTTTTTATAGCTATTGAAAGGGTAACAGTTAATACAGTTAAATATGACTCTAATCTTCACACACGTTTTTCTGTTGAATCTTGTCTCGTCATATCTTTTAGCTAACTGTCGTAAGTTGTCAGATATGCTAATAACCGCTTTCACGTTAGTCACGTGTGAAACTGTCATGTCTCCCAACTAGTTTGTTAATAATGGATTACCCAAAAACGTATGGATGGTCGGATGATGTCCATAGCTGATCATCTCATAACTCAAACTGGTCGTCAAGTAGTTTGGTCATAGTAAAAAAGTATTAGACTTCATTTAAGTATTGGTCGTGGGTTTATAACTATTATAGAGTTAGCCTCTGATATGTAGGCCTACTTTAACAGAGACTCTAACTTTAATCGAAAAGGTTGGCTTGGCCAAGAATCCTCGTCAGCTAGATCACAAGACATTAAAAAATAAAGAAAATTTACTCAAAACTTTATTGTCTCGAAACATGCATAAATAAGATTTAATCACACACAGTCATTCCAACCATTTAATGAAAATGTGGGAGAAAGAAAAATATTCTTATTTTCTTAGAAACCGTATATAAAGGTTGCAGTGAGTAGATGAACGATTTATGGTAAAGAGGGATAAAAATAGACTTCTTTTTTAACCTTTACTGTTACTCCGCTCTCATTGCAATCTCCGTCTCCCGCTTTAAAGTCTCTTCATCTCCAATTCCTCTTGCTCCCAAATCTGTTCATCTCCAAAAATCTATGTTTAATCTTTGATCATGGGAATTCTAGGTGCTTCAATCCTTCCAGAGAACAAGATTCAAGAGTGGCGGTGTTTTAGGACCGAACTTACGTAAAGATTGTTTGATTCGGGGGTTTCTCTAGGCTCAAAATCACACAGAGATGGAGACACAGGGATTTTTATATAGGTTCAGGCTTTCTCATAGGAGAATAACAATCCTACTCCTGTTTGTATGTATTGAGTATACTGGATTACAAGATGGAGACAAAGACTAGAGAATTGTACTTCTAATCATCTCTCGATCGCCGTGATTATCCTGATGATTCTACCTTTTATACAGTCCTTAAGGTGTACCGCTGCACCTCTAGTGTAAAGACTGCCTTAATGTCCTAGATTATTGAGCCGTTACTGGATGTTATTATGGAAGTAGTAATGTTCCCATGCTGCCAGGCAGTTATCACCATAACAAAGGGATTAAAATCATGCCATTATTCCAGAGAATAACCGTGCAATTTACTGCCCATATTTTGAATATGGTGCGGAAGATTCCCTTATCGACTAGGCCCACATGTCTGTAAGCCCTGTCGATGAGGGACTGGTCATAGAAGAGCTTACAACCATGTGGTGGTTGTAGAACATCTTACGACCACAGACTGATCGTAGAAGAACTTACGATCATAGGATAGTCGTAGAAGGTCTTACGACTATAGGGTAGTCGTAAGAGGACTTACGACTACTAGGCGGTCGTAGAAGAACTTACGGCCTCCAGCTTCTCCCTTATGGCTATTAAGGGGTATACTCAAGAGTTACATGACGTCATTATTACTCATAATATGAATTATAGATAAATAATAAAATGAGGATTGTTATATCCTCGTCATCTAGCCCCCCAGCTTAAGCGAAAATAACTTACTTGGAGAAGGAGCGTTAGATGGTCTTACGATCAATAGATGGTCGTAGAAAGATAGTCGAAGGAAAAACTCTTCGACTAGTGTTTCATTGACTAGAAATTTACTTGGTCAAGAAAATTGTGGGATAATCTTGCAACTTACAAGGTTGTCGTAAAGAAATTCCCGAACACCAAGTGGTCGTGACTGCAAGTGGTTGGAAGTAAAATCTTTCAATCATTTGTTATACTTGACCAGAAAAGACTTGGTTAAGAAGGTAATTTCACTTGAGGTGTAAAGACTGACCTGATTTCCTCGAACAGACAAATTTAAGAATCCCAATCGACTCCCTCAAGTCTATCTGTTGGAACGGTTCGGCGCTGGCAACCGTTAGGTAGCCATGTCTTTTAACCGGTGATGCGGTTATAAATTTCCACCGTGGGTGAGGATAAGGTTTTTACCTTCCCCAAATCGCTCTTGTTGTTCAAGCTTTTGAGTTCTCCGCCAACCAAATCGAGCCTTCTTCGGTCTTTCAAAATCCAAACCTTCGGCTTTTGGGAGAAATGGTCGAACCGCTTCCCTTTGAATCGGAGATGGATGCGGCCAAAATTAGAGCTTTGGTCGACTCCGAGAAGATCCCAAAGAAGGAATTCGTGAAGTGGGTTGAGGCCGTTGAGCAGCATTGGCCGTCGAGGGAGATTGGACAAATCCCCGTCTTCCAAGCTTTTTGTGAGTGTGGTCTTCGATTGTCCACTCATCCTTTTCTCACATTGGTACTCGAATACTTCTAGCTGGAGTTAGTGAATCTTGTTTCCAATTCTATCACAATGTTGGGGGTGTTCGTGTACTTGTGCGAGGCCTACCTGGGGATTCCGGCTGATTTGGAGTTGTTCCGGTACTACTACGGAATGACTCGACTAGTCGGAATTGCTTGTGAGTAAGCTGCATTTGAAGCTCTACGATGGGAAGTCGAAGGAGTATATTCAAATGTTTACCCGGTCGTCATGGCCGGGGTGGAAGAAGAGGTGGTTCTATTGGGAGATAACCAATGAGGACAGCCTCTCCTTTGTCGAGAAGCTGGCTGAGAAGGTTTCTTCCTGGGATGCAACTCCCAAGGATCTCGGCCGGATCACCCCCTTCATTCGAGCTATTGCGGACTTGAAGGAAGCGAGGCTTACTGGATGGCACGTGATGAAGGATTTCATCACGCGCCGCATCAACCCTGTGAAGAAAAGGGCTTATCCAATGTGGAGGTACTCTGGGTCGAAAGACCTGACCAGGGACTATGAGGAGGGTAAGTAAACTTCAAGCTTAGCTTTCTTTCTGTTATTTTCGAAATTGGCTTATTGAAGGTTCTCTTATCCCTGCAGACCTCTCACAAGAGGAGATTGATGCTCGGGTCAAACTCATCTGTGAGAAGCCCCCAGCCCATGTGGTGGCGCCTCCAATCTTGGCTAACCTGTCCACAGAGGACAAGGTGGAGCGCCTAAAGGTAATCGAGAGTTGATTTCATCTTTAGGACTTTGTAGTCATCGAAGAACTTATGACTGGGTACTGATCGTAGGAAGGCTTACGATCAGGTTCTGATTGTAGGAAAACTTCCGACCAGGGAGTTGTCGTAGAAAAGCTTACGACATGATGATGGTCGTAGAAGAACTTACGACTACTTTATCATATCTACCTTTCCGATTTCTGCAGAAAGTAGGCATGGAGAACCGTCAGGACAACGAAGAGGTCGGCCGATGGTCGTCGGTCTTGTTGTAGTAGAGCATCTTGTTTCTCCCCACCAAGAGGCGTCGGCTTGTTAAAGCCGCCGACAAGGAGACTCAAGCTCGAGTCTATTTGTTGAGCAAGCGAGATGCTCCTCGGACGGGAGGAGGAAACTTCATGCAGTTGTTGATAAGGGCGGCGCCTTCGAGCTCCGCTATTTTATGCACCTTTGGCTAATCTTGCGGTGAAATAATTGCTATAGAGGAAACAATTGCGGCGATAATATTTGAAGTATTTAAGCCTAAAGCCCCAAGATCAAGGTACCCTTCTATTATGACAATAAAACCTTCGATTTCTACTTCTCACGGCTTTATCAAGCAACTAGAAAAGGAGAACTAGAAGGGTTTCATGTCTTTAATGAAGAAAGCTAACTGCGCCCGTGATACACGTGGTCGAGGGTAACGATGTCCTTGAGGCGGTCGAGACAGGTCTCGACCGTCTGGAGAGCCAAGAGTCTCAAGGAGAGATGGCGTTCGATCAAGACCCACGACCAGACGTGGTCGTGGCAGTTCCTCATCATGAGTCTCGACCAGACATGGTTGAGAAAAATTCAAACAAACCTTCCTTAGAGAGGCTCTTTTCCAAACTCAGGATCAAGTCTGGCGCTAGGAGGTATGTAAAAGAGACAAAAGTGTAAGAACAACATTTACCTTTTACTTTTTACTGCCTAATTGTGCTTTCCTTTTTATGGTTTCAGCCTGGCTTCTCTCACCATCAAGGACGTTCCTGTCAAGGAACCCACTGCTATTTCCCTGGCAGGCGAAGGAATAGCAGTGGCGGTGATCGAAGAGTTGTCCACCGTCCGAATGGTGCAGGGTGCCGTTAGTGCTGTGTGGATATCATGAGGATATTCTCATGATCTTCGGATGATGAGACAATTGGCAATAGCTTTGATGTTTTGTCGAAAGTGTTGTTTTCAGCAAAGTGTTAGGAGAATCGGTAGTACCGGCGTTTAAGCGTGATACGACCCGAAACATACCTGTACTTAAGTTCAATGGCGGTAGTACCAGAGTGCAGTTGTACCGATTGTTTTATGGCGGTTGGTTAATTCCAGAGAAGATGTTTTGTGGAGTTCTGGTCTTCATTGGAAATCAAAACGACTGTTGTTATTGGAGCTGCAGACGATAGAAGATCGGTAGTCTGCATTGGTAACATCAGTGGTTGTACCGAATTTGTTGAGATTGTTGACCTATTGGGAGAAATGGTTATTCGTTAGGTCAAGTTCATGGGTTTCAATGCATATGTGTTGCATGATGCATGTTTTCACTAACATGGCTCAAGTTGTGAAGAACTTGTTCCCGGATTCGATTTCTTTGTCTATTTGTGTGCAGGACGCTTGGAGGTCAACGACAAGAATGATCGGGACTAAACTTGGAGAGCTGAGGTTTAGAACAATCGAGGATGCCGGGTGAGGTCAATGGACTCAAGCATGGCACAAAATAGACAAAGGTGACCGAACGGGCAGTTCGGTGCGACGGGTTGGATCAAGCGACGCGGGGGTTGATGCAAGTGCCATGATGGTTTCAGCAGGAGTCGGACGGGAGAGACTTACCGACATGATGAGACCTATTGATCAACCTACACGTGGCGAAGCAGGCGAGTGCTTTACCAAGATTGGACTTGGTCTTCGGAGAAAGATCAAGAAGGGGTATTTTGGTAATTTCACCAAATACCGCCTTTGTGACATTGGACTAAACCGCGGCGCAAGACGGTGCGTGGAGAAGCGGTTTAGGTCAAGAGAAGATGAAGACGACGCTTTAAGATGCGTGCGTGTGTCCCATTTGTGTTGGGCCTTAACGGGAGCCTATTAGGGTTAACTCTTCTAGAAGCTAAGCCTCACTATAAATAGGAGGGGGTGCTGTCAAATAGCCCTCAAGCACTTCATTTGCAAAACGCTAGTTTGTCTTAGGGCTTAGAGAGGAAAGGAGAGGCTTAGGGTTCTAGGGATTGGATTGATTGTGTGCTCCTTGGTTGGGCTATGTCCTCTAGGATGGAGTGGCTATAAACATGCATCATACACGAATCAATCCAAACAAGTTTCTCAAAGATGAGTTTATCCTTTGTTCTTGCTTTCTTTCTTTGATGATTTTATGTTTTTGATGTCTTGTTGGTTTTCCCTCGAGTTTCTGTGGTGATCTTGCTTGCTGTGACATGTGGGAGTGCATCTAAGATCATCTTGATCATTCTTTACCCACGAGCAAGATTTAGATCATGTTTTGGTTCTTGACTCGGTTTTGAAACAAACTTCATTCAAATTGAAAAAGGTTGGAACTTTGATGTGGATCTAGTCAATATTTTCTTGGAATAGGTTCCTAACCTCCATAGGAAGGTGTGTTTGAAATCTCGTGAGAGTTTGGCCAAGTGGTTCAAAAGTTATGCCAATTTTAGTTTTAAATCGTCGAATTTGTTTCAGGACAATCGGTAGAACCGCCCTTATAAGCTAGCGGTTGTACCGATCATTGGTAATATCGCCCATTTACTGCTGCAGTTGTACCGATTTCTGATTCTTTAGCACATCTTTGAGTTTGTTGATTGCTATGCTTGGGGTTTGGAGTGGATTCAACATAAGTCTTTCATTGTACTTATCTATTGATCTTCATAGCTCTCATAGCTATTGGAGTGAAATTTGTGTTGAATTCAATCTTTAAAAGAAAAATTGTTTGAGCTCCTATTCACCCCCCTCTAGTCACTTTTAGGTCCTACAAGTGGTATCGAGCACGGTTAGCTCTTCTCATAGATCTTAACGGTCGAGGAGCCATGGCGACTGACAAGTATTCCACCAAACTACCTTTGTTTGATGGAGTCGATTTTGCTTACTGGAAGGCTCGCATGCATGCCTACATCGAGGCTTAAGGGTACATAATTTGGCTTAAAGTCAAAAATCCTTATGTTGTGCTAGCCAATGACGATGTGATCACTCCAGATGTGGAGGCAAATAGCAAGGCTCGAAACTTCTTGATTCAAGGGCTTAGTCGATCTGAGTTTGAGCGTGTCACTCATTTGAGGTCTGCTCATGAGATCTGGAAGACCCTCTGTGATTACCACGCGTGATCTACTTCGATCAAGGAAGTGAGACAGAACCAACTTGTTGGTGTTTTAGAACCGATCTTACGTAAAGATTGTTTGATTCGGGGGGTCTCCTAGAATGGAATCACGCAGAGAGATTGACACGAGAATTTTTATACAGGTTCAGGCCTTCTCTAGAGAGAATAACAACCCTACTCCTGTGTGTGTATGGTATTGAGTGTATTCTAAACAATCAGGAGAAAAAATAAGACTATTACAGATGATAGTGCTTGTCTTCCTGATGGCTTCATTCGATCTCTCCCTTCCTTCTCTGATTGCCGCCTTTATATAGTCCGTGAAGGAGTGTCCGTTTCTCCAGGTGAAGTGGCGCCTCATCACATCCTGTAATGGGCGCATGTTGGCAATAATCACCGGTGCATTAACTCCTCCACGTCGCCTAATGACTATATATCGAGAGATAATGGAGCATTACGTGCTATTACTTCGCAGAGTGTGATATGATGATGACTGTTTGAATCCTTAATCAATTGGACCCACTCACCGTAGGTTTTATTGATTCTAAGGTGGTCGTGGTGACACGGTTGTAGAAGAACTTACGACCATAAGGTAGTCGTAGCAAGACTTACGACTATGGGGTAGTCGTAGCATAACTTACGACTAAGGGGTGGTTGTAGAAGAACTCACGACCACCTAGTAGGCTCCTCCCTTATAACATTAAGGGGTATACTCGGGGACCATATGGCGTCATATTTACCTATAATAAGAATTATAGATAAAAGATAAAATGAGGATTATTAGATCCTCGTCATCTAGCCCTGACTTCAAGTGAAAGCAACTTACTTGGTAAAGGAGTTATAGATGGTCTTATGGCCACGAGAGGGTCGTAGAAAGATAGTCGAAGGAAAAACTCTTCGACATTTGTGTACTACTTTGACCAGAAATATGCTTGGTCAAGAAGATTGCTTACGACTATCAAATAGTCGTAGAACACTCCTACGATCATGAGGTGGTCGTAGTATGGTGATCGGAAGAAAAATCTTTCCGATTAACATTTCCTTTGGTCAAAAAGGATCTAACCAAGGAAGTAATTTAAGCTTGAGGTGTAAAAGCAAACTGATTTTCTTGAGCGGACAAGTTAGGGAATTTCAAACGACACTAGTTAGCTGTCCGTTGAAGCGGTTCAAAGCGGTGGCAACCTTTGGAATGCCACGCCTCTAGTCCGAGTGGTACGGTTATAAATACTTACCGGGGTAAGACTTAGATTCACACTTTTGAGTGCTCTTGATGTGAAGGTTTGGGGATGAAAATCACTTCCATCAATGACAACAACTTTGTCATGAGTGAGCTTACCATGGATAAGCTCTACTCGAGGTTGAAGACGCATGAGATTGACTTCATCTCGCGTCTCCTAAGATAGAGTCGATGGCTTTAGTGGTGACCCATCTAAGGGTAGCTCTTGATTATTTGGATTTTGGCTCATCTGGTTTTTCATTGTCGCTTTGCACTCTTTGAGCGATGAGCGACTAGAGAAGCTACACGAGGATGATTTAGCCCTCCTATCCACAAAATTCTCGAGAGTTTACAACAAGGTGAGAGCGAAGGAGAGGTGGACATATCACTTGTTTTGAGTATGGTGAGCCAAACCACATTTGGTCCAAGTGCCCCAATTTGAAGGGCAAGGTGGAGAAGGACTCTCGGAGGTGTCCTCAAGCTAAGGATCGAGAGTAAAAAGCCCAACTATCGCAAGTTAAATCGGTAGAGTCCTTACCGCTCTTGAGAGTGTTGATATGAGTGATGTGGACTCGGAGGCAGAGGACGGCGGCGATGATTCTCATGGCAAGAAGAAGGCCCGAGATTTCAGCGGCATGTGCTTCATGGCCAAGGACTTGCACGACGTCGACTCCTCCAACGGCGATGACCCTTTCGGCGATCCCGATGAGGTATGTCCCTCACTCAATGATATGAAACGTGCTTTGGTCGTTGCTGAACAAAAACTGAAAAAGCAAGCTAAAATGATTAAGAGACAGGACAACATAATTGATAACTTGAATCTAGAAGTTGTTAGGCTCAAATCCATCAATCCTATTGATGTTTGTGATTCTTGCTCTAGCTTGCAAAATGAATTGACCAATCTAAAATCTGCTCATCTCTCTGTTGTGAATCAACTTAAAGATGCTCTTGATGAACTAGAATTTCTTAAGTCTAGTCCTGTGTGCATGAATGCTATTGCTCTAGATGTGACTGATGTAGATGCTATTCCTTTACCTTGCTCAAATTGTGCTTTGCTTGAATTAAAATTGGATAGCACTACAAAATAATTGATGAAATTTGATCCTAGTCACACTTACTCTCATTGTGAGGATAACAAGATTAAAATGAAGGAAATGTAGAAATGATTCTTTATTCTAAGACTACTTCATGTGAAAACTGTCTTAAACTCACAATTGAGAATGATGCTCTAAACAAGACTCTAGAGGAGAAATCTAAAATTGAACAATCCATGTCCATGAATGCTTCCAAGAAAGTTGTTGATTCGCTACTTGTGCTTTTTGTCTTGAAGTTGGGAAAATTTAGATAAGATACAAGAGGTGTTTAGAGTCAAATTCAAAGAGCAAGTGAGTAGAATTGAGAATGCCTCTTGTGTGTCTTGTGAGGCTTTAAGGGTTGAGGTAGCTCTTGTTAAAGAAAGCTTGTTAGGACAATCAAGTCAAATATGTGTGTCACCTGTAAGAACCTAGCCAAAGAAAATGATTACCTCAAAAAGACCCTTGAGATATTTTCTAGTGGGAAGAAGAACCTCAACATGATCCTCGACCAATCTAAGGTGAGTGTGAAGAAAAGTGGCCTAGGTTTTAATTCTCTAGAGCATTCTAAGAACCATCCACCTAAGATTGTGAGAGCTGTTGAGACTGGTATGTTTGAGGTAGAACCCCCTGAGCCATCTAAGGTAGTCTTTAGATCTGCAGGTTTTGTCCAAACCCCTTCAAACAAGATAGGTGCTTCTACTTCATCAGGTCAGACCCCTCAAAAGGTCAAGTACCATTGCACCTTCTGCAAGAAGGATGGCCACATCGTTGAGTTCTGCTTCCGTAGAGCCAAGATTGAGAGGAAGGAGAGGATGAGTGCCTTGAGGACTATTAGAGGAGTTCCCTCATCTGTGACAGTCTCTAGAGCCAGGCAGCCTGTTTTTCCTGCTAAACATAGGCCTAGGTTCGTAGATGACTTTCTTGACTCTTTTGGTGGCTCTAGGCAGCATTTTGGGTTAGGATATCGTGAGGAGAGACCATGGGTAGCATCTAGACAGGGGGAGTACCAACCTTTTGGTAGGTCGATTCGGAGAGGTCTAGGTGGTTCTCATGTGCATTCTTGTGATTATTCCTCTAACCATTTTATTGCTGTTTCTACTGCTTTGCCTAAGCATCGTGTGACTCAGTACTGGATTCCCAAGTCTTTTATCACTAACCCCTGTACTGAGGCACATATGTTTCCTGTTTGTGCTCTGTAGGTCCGTCGTGCGAGGAAGGAGGACATATGGATTATTGACTCCGGGTGTTCTCGACACATGACTGGAGATTCTAGATGGTTCTCCTCCTCACGTGCATCCGTAATGAATTGATTACATTTGGGGATGCTTCTACTGGGACCGTGACAACCAAGGGCACAGTGCGCGTCAACAACAAGTTCATGCTTAAGGACGTCGTTTTGGTAAGTAAGTTGATGTATAATTTGCTATCTGTTTCTCGGCTTCTTGATGAGGGTGCGGAAGTGAGGTTCAAGAAGCGGTGAGTGTAGAGTTCTAGATTTCTCGGGTGGCGTGTCTTTGGGATCTCTAGGTTTGAGAAAATCTTTTGTCTTGATTTGATGTCTCCTCGGCTTCGATCCTAGATGTCTTGTAACCGACTCTCATGATCTAGTTTTGTGGCACCGTAGACTTGGACACATAGGTTTTGACCATTTGGCCAGGATCAGTAGCAAGGATTTGATTAGAGGTTTGCCTAAGCTAAAGCCTGTTAGAGACTTTGTGTGCACTCCTTGTAGACATGGTAAGATGGTCTCTGCTTCTCATCCACCTCTTACTTTAGTGATGACTGATGGACCAGGCCAGCTTTTGCATTTAGACACTGTTGGCCCTTTTAGAGTCCAGTCTGCAGGTGGGAAATGGTATGTAATTGTGATTGTGGATGATTTATCCAGGTATTCATGGGTTTACTTTCTGGTTTCTAAGGACGAGGCTTTTGGCTATTTTAGAGATTTGGTCCTTAGATTAGCTGTTGATCTTTCTGGAGCTTTGAGAGCCATTAGGAGTGACAATGGAATAGAATTCAAGAACTCTTCCTTTGCCACTTTCTGCACTGATAGGAGAATTGAGCACCAGTTCTCTTCACCTAGAGTTCCCCAGCAGAATGGTGTTGTAGAGAAAAATAACAGGACCCTTGTAGAGATGGCCAGGACCATGCTAGATGAGCATAGTACACCTAGGAGGTTTTGGGCTGAGGCGATCTCTACTGCTTGTTATGTGTCAAATAGGGTTTTCTTGAGATCTGTGATTGGCAAGACTTCTTTTGAGCTTAGATTTGGTCATAGGCCTAAAGTCTCTCATTTCAAGATTTTTGGTTGCAAATGTTTCATTCTTAAACATGGCAACCTGGATAAATTTGAATCAAGATGTTCTGATGGCATATTTCTTGGATATCCTGTTCATTCTTGTGGCTATCGTGTATTTAATTTGGACACTAACAAAATTGTTGAGACTTGCGAAGTCACTTTTGATGAGGCTAGTCCTGGTACTAGACCCGACAATGCAGGTACACAGGTTTCTGAGAGCATCTTCGTCGATAACAACTCTGAGGATGAGGACCTAATCCATCCTCCAGTCACTTCTGAGATGGTTGGAGAGCCTACTTCTACTTCTCCAGTTTTAGCTGAGCAGCCTCCTCCTACCTTCACCGACGATGTGAGTGGCTCTGCTCCTACCTCCACAGCTCATGTGGTAGAGGCCACTTCTGCACTAGGACCTCCTCTTCACATTCAGCGATAGCATCCATCTGAGCATATGATTGTGGATCTTTATGAGTGAGTCACTCGCTCCAGGTTTATCTCTCCAAATTCTCATGCACATTCTGCTTTTGTCACGTCTTTTGAACCCCGAGATGTCACCCATGCTTTATCTGATTCCTCTTGGGTCAATGCCATGCATGAAGAGCTTGAAAATTTTGAAAGAAACAAAGTTTGGACCTTAGTTGAACCTCCACCTAATCATAATGTAATTGGAACAAAATGGGTTTTCAAAAATAAGCAAAGTGAGGATGGGTTGGTAGTTCGCAATAAGGCTAGGCTTGTAGCTCAAGATTATTTCCAGGTAGAAGGCTTAGACTTTGAGGAGATCTTTGCTCCTGTAGCTAGATTAGAAGCCATTCACATTTTGCTAGCATTCGCGGCATCTAAGGGCTTTAAGCTTTTTCAAATGGATGTCAAGAGTGCTTTTCTTAATGGTTTCATAGAAGAAGAGGTCTTTGTCAAGCAACCTCCTGGTTTTGAAAATCCCAAATCCCCAAACTATGTGTTCAAGCTCTCCAAAGCCTTGTGTGGATTGAAGTAAGCCCCTAGAGTTTGGTATGATAGGCTTAAGAGTTTCTTGCTTAAAAATGACTTCAAAATGGGAATAGTAGATAAAACTTTGTTCACTCTCAGGCATGGCAGTGACTTTTTATTGGTTCAAATTTATGTGGATGATATCATATTGATGGTTCTTCTCATGCTTTGGTGTCAGTTTTGATTCTATGAGCAAGGAGTTCGAGATGAGCATGATGGGCGAATTAACCTTCTTCCTTGGTCTTCAAGTCAAGCAAGCTGAAAAAAGGCACCTTCACTCATCAAAGCAAGTACACAAAGGACCTTCTTGGTAACCCGACATGGGAAGCAATAGGCCAATGTCTACTCCCATTGGCACATGCACCGTCTTTGGATCTGATGAGGATGGAGAGCAGTAGACGGAAGAATACTGCATGAGCATGATTGGCTCTCTTCTCTACCTCACGGCGTCGGTAGGACATCTGATTTGCTATGTGTGCATGCGCTTGATTTCAAGCTTCCCCTCGTGCCTCTCATCGTCAAGCAGTGCGTCGCATCTTCAGGTACCTTCAGGACACTCTTAATTTTAGACTTTGGTATTCTTCTGATTCTGCTCTCTCCATTCGAGCGTTTTCTGATGCTGATTTTGCGGGGTGTAGAGTGGATAGGAAGAGTACTTCTGGCACTTATCATTTCTTAGGCACATCTCTTATCTCTTGGTCATCTAGGAAACAGTCCTCTGTTGCATAGTCCTTCTTAGAAAGGTGAGTATGTAGGCTATGACTAGTAGTTGTTCTCAGGTTCTCTGGATTTTGTCTACTCTGCGGGACTATGGGTTACCTCTGGGTAGTGTTCCTCTTTTCTGTGACAACACTTCTGCCATTAACATTGCCAAAAACCCAGTGCAATACTCACGAACCAAGCACATTGATATTCGATATCATTTCCTTAGAGACCATGTAGAGAAGGGTGATGTTGTGCTTCATTTTGTAGAGTCTGAGCAGCAGGTCACGGATATTTTCACTAAGGCTCTTGATTCTTCTCATTTTGCTTCTTTGTGGGGAGAGTTAGGGGTTATTAGTCCTCTTGGCCTGTTTTGAGGGGGGGGGGTTTGCTCTTTTTGCATTCATTGTACCATAATGCATTTTTAAAATTTAGCAACTTGCATTGTAATATAATCTTGTGGAGCTTTGATTATTATCCTTGTATGACATGGTTTCATACTTTATACCTTGCCATGTCCTGTGCTAAGTTGCTAGATTTCTTTTATGGCTTTTCTTGTATAGCTTAGCTTTTGCCATGCTAGCTTTTTATCTGTGAGAAAATTGAATCAAAACATGACTTGTTGGATCTTGTGACTAGTTTTGCCATAGTGATCCTCTCATGATTCACGCCATGTCATATAGGCTAAATTGAGTTTTGAACTTACTTTGAGTTCTACATTGAGCTATGATAGTTCTTAAGTCAAACAAATGGCCGAGTTTTTACGTGCAAAAAACTAATCTCACAAATTCTTTCTCATGAGGCGGCTTGCCATTGCACTAGGCATGAACTCAGGGGGAGTTTTGGATGACCTAGACCACTCTCTTAAGCTTATTGCTTGGGATGGTAAAGGCAAGGCTTGAGATCTAGCACAATGCTAAGAAAACAAATTATCAATTGGTTGAAACTTAGGAGGCAGTTGTGGATGGCTTCTAGTCCAGGACTTGCTTTACTAAGATAAAACCAAAACTTTTCAGCAAAATGCTCAATGTGCTAAAATCCAAATGCTTGAACAAATTGACTCTTAATTGAACTCATAGCGCTCAAAATTGACTCATTTTCTAGTTTTTGGGCTCCATTTTGCTTATAGGCATGGCTTGACTCATTTTTAGATACCTGTAGCTAAACTATGATCTTGAGCAACTTGCCAGGCTTACAATTCATTTAATTTCAGATTATTGCTATTTTGGCCTTAGCTTTGCTGTACATGTTTTTGTCATGATAGAACGTAGCTTCTTCACATAATATGGCTTGGAGTAATACTTATACAGTCCTCATGGATAATTTTCATGGCTCCTGTGTTAAAAATGAATTAATTGCAGCCATTCCATGTCATTCATGCTCTATCTTCCTTTATGCACCTTGAGGAATCCATTGTCAAAGGGGGAGAAATGGTAAAAATGGAATTTGCATGAGGTTATGAGGATCATAGTGAGGGGGAGCATCTCATATGCATTTTTGCGATCTTATTGCCATTTCTGAATTTGATTTACAATTCGTGCTTCCTCACTTTGATCAAAGATCAAATTGAACAATTATTCTTTCATATGGACATTAAATGAGACTTTTGACTCTTCTCTGGATATTGAAGCTTTCTAGTCTTCTTCTGCCTTTTCTCACTTGTCGTTACTATTCTGAAGCCAACTTGGTCATTTCCATTGCTTTCTCTTGCATTTGGACCAAGTTGTGCCTTTCCTGGAAAAATGTTGAGTTTTCTTTCTCAAACCTCAAAACTTATATTTTTGGGAAATTGCCAATGTGTTCATCAAGGGGGAGATTTTGGATATCATGATGATATTCTCATGATCTTAGGATGACGAGACAATTGGCAATAGCTTTGATGTTTTGTCGAAAGTGTTGTTTTGACAAAGTGTGAGGAGAATCGGTAGTACCGGCGTTTAAAGCGCTTGATCTGTTGCCAAGTTCAATGGCGGTAGTACCCAGTCTTGGTTGTACTGGATTGTTTTATGGCGGTTGGTTAATTCCAAAGAAGATGTTTTGTGGTGTTACGGTCTTCATTGGAAATCGAAACGCTATTATTATTGATCTGTTGAAGATCGGTAGTCTGCATTGGTAACATGGTGGTTGTACCAAATTTGTTGAGATTATCGATCTATTGGGAGAAATGGTTATTCGTTAGGTCAAGTTCATGGGCTTGATGCATATGTGTTGCATGATGCATGTTTTCACTAACATGGGTCAAGTTGTAAAGAACTTGTTCCCGGATTCGATTTTTTTGTCTATTTGTGTGCAGGACTCTTGGAGGTCAACGACGGTCAACGGTAAGGATGATCTGGACTAAGCTTGGAGAGCTGAGGTTTAGAACGATCGAGGATGCCGGGTGAGGTCAATGGACTCAAGCATGGCGCAAAATGGACAAAGGTGACCGAAGCAGGCGATTCGGTCTGACGGAGTTGGATCAAGCGGTGCGGGGGTCGGTACAAGTGCCATGGTGGTTTCGGCGGGAGCCGGACGGAAGAGACTTGCCGACATGATGAGAGTCGTTGATCAACCTACACGTGGCGAAGCAGGCGATTGCTTCACCAAGATTGGACTTGGTCTTCGGAGAAAGATCAAGAAGGGGTATTTTGGTAATTTCACCAAATACCGCCTTTGTGACCTTAGACTAAACCGTGGCGCAAGACGGTGCGTGGAGAAGCGGGTTAGGTCAAGAGAAGATGAAGACGACGCTTTAAGATGTGTGCGTGTGTCCCGTTTGTGTTGGGCCTTAACGGGAGCCCATTAGGGTTAACTCTTCTAGAAGCTAAGCCTCACTATAAATAGGAGAGGGTGCTGTCAAATAGCCCTCAAGCACTTCATTTGTAAAACCCTAGTTTGTCTTAGGGCTTAGAGAGGAAAGGAGAGGCTTAGGGTTCTAGGGATTGGATTGATTGTGTGCTCCTTGGTTGAGCTTTGTCCTCCAGGATGGAGTGGCTGTAAACATCCATCAAACACGAATCAATCCAAACAAGTTTCTCAAAGATGAGTTTATCCTTTGTTCTTGCTTTCTTTCTTTGATGATTTTGTGTTTTTGATGTCTTGTTGGTTTTCCCTCGAGTCTCTGTGGTGATCTTGCTTGCTGTGACATGTGGGAGTGCATCTAAGATCATCTTGATCATTCTTTACCCACGAGCAAGATTTAGATCATGTTTTGGTTCCTGACTCGGTTTTGATACAAACTTCATTGAAATTGAAAAAGGTTGGAACTTTGACGTGGATCTAGTCAATGTTTGCTTGGAATAGGTTGCTAACCTCCATAGGAAGGTGTGTTTCAAATCTCGTAGAGTTTGGCCAAGTGGTTCAAAAGTTATGCCAATTTAGGTTTTAAATCGTCAATTTGTTCAGACAATCGGTAGAACCGCCCTTATAACTGCGGTTGTACCAATCATCGGTTGAACCACCCTTATAACTGCGGTTGTACCGATTTTTGATTCTTCAGCACATCTTTGAGTTTGTTGATTGCTATGCTTGGGGGTTTGGAGTGGATTCAACATAAGTCTTCCATTGTACTTATCTATTGATCTTCATAGCTCTCATAGCTATTGGAGTGAAATTTGTGTTGAATTCAATCTTTAAAAGAAAAATTGTTTGAGCTCCTATTCACCCCCCTCTAGTCGCATTTCCTGTCCTACATGCTGGAGTGGCTACGACCACCGGGGCGGTCGTGGGGCCAGAAGTGGCTACAACCACTGGAGTGGTCATAGAGACTAAGGCAAAGATAATGCCTGATACCGTGGAGGCATCAGGCCATCGCCCCGAGAAGGAAGTCGTTACAGACTTTTCCCCATGTCCTCTAGGAGGAGCTGGAGTTACCGAATCAGCGGAGGAGGAATATGCTAACTTTGCCTCTGATTTTTTCGGGCCGTCTTCCAATGTGGGATCTTCTGCTCTCAGACCTCATGCTCTTGTCCCTCACCCTAAAAATATTCCTGATGGAGGGGTTGTTTTCGATGACGCGCGTCTTGAAGATGTGTGGTGGGACCGAGTGCGAGAGATTGATGAATTGAGGAATCCTACAAGGGTAGTATCGTCGTTTGCACGAAGGGCAATGAATGTAAGTACTTGTTGTTCGCTATTTGCACTCATATATTTTCTCACTTCTAACTGTCTTTCTCTATGCAGAGAGCGTTGGAGCAAATTGTTAATGTTGTTGAATACAATAGGCAACTTGTCCAATTGCGACAGAAAAAAGCGGAACTCTGCGTGCAGGCAGAGAGGTGGTAAGTAACTGCTTTTCGTAGTCTTTTATGTTTCAACCACTCACACAGTACTTGTGGGGCTTGTCGTAGAAGATCTTACGACTAGGTACTGATCGTAGAAGAGCTTATGACCAGGGTTTTGTCGTAGAATGACTTACGACTAGAGCTTGGTTGTAGAAGAACTTACGACCGCTCGTTTGGTACTGATGTCCATTCTTTCCCTTTACAGGTTTAAGAGTGACGAGAAGACCTTAGCTGATTCTCTCGACCATGAGAAAGTCGAGACGAAAAAGCTAAAGGAAGAGATTGAAGACCTCCAGAAGAAGCTTCAGGAGGCAAAATCTGCAAACCAAAAGTTGCAGGGACGATTAAGCGGTAAGTGCTGAACTTAAGATCGCCTTCAACCTCCTTTTCTTTTTCTGAATCCTATTTCTTTTCAGAAAAGGACCAAGAGGTCCAAACGTGGGAGTAGCGCTACCTCAAGGACACCACCGCTCACGCCAATGAAGTCAAGAAGTTAGATTCTCAACTAGTCGGTAAGCAAATCCTTACCTGCGACTAGTTGTGTTTTTCCTCTCGAGGTCATTTTATCTGACTGGTCTCATTCTTTTTAGAACAAGTAGTACAAATAAAACGACTCCACGAGGCTTCGACTTGCAATCAAGAGCAAATGAAGGCTTTGAAGATCAATCTTCAAGACAACGTTTCACTTCTGAACAATGTACTTGGTGGGCTTCATGCTGAGGGGATTACTCCTCAAAATGATACACTGTTTGCCCACTTAAGTGCCATTGGCGAACAAGTCAGAACTTTACAGGAATTGGTGACTACCTTGAAGGCTAACCAATTCGATTCGATAAAGGATGCGATCGAAGAGGGAATAAGATTTGTCCTGGCAAAACTTAAAGCCCGTGATCCCAACCTTAATCTGCAACTGTCATAAACGATTTAAATGCCTGAAGCGAGGCGGAAGCGATTAATGATAACATTGCGACCGATCACGAGGCGATCCAGAGGGTATGAAAATAAGATCCCTTCGCCAGAGCGATGCATGCGAGCCACGAATCACGTAAAGACACATTTTTGTTGATGTTGATATATATATCCCTTCTTTTTTCCTGAAAATCATCTTGTCGAGTAGTTAGTAACTCATAAGATAATGAATGGAAAAAAGAGCAAGACTAAATTGAAGTCAAGTTAATAACTTTATCCTAGCTCCGACTATTTGCTTGGTTTATTTAGATAAAGCCGAGTAAATAGTGTTTAAATAGGTTTTGTAAAAGAGAGAAGTTTAGCTAATTTGTAGTTTTTTCGATCACGATTATCATGCACTGGTCGAAAGAGTAGGAACGAGTCGATACTAGGAAGTTCCTTCTAGTAGGCAGGACCACGTGCAGAGAGGAAATATTTCGACTAGGTGATGTTACCATCTCCGACCAGAATAATCAAATCAAGAACGATCAACTTGAGTTAGATAAACGTCTGGAGTTCCTTAAAAAATTTGTTCTACTTGTTTCAATGCACTCAGTAGGTTCGCTCTGGTAGCAAGAGTTAGAAACAGGACGACTCTAGGAAGTTCCTTCTAGTGGGTAGGACCACGTGCAGAGAGGAAATTCTTCAACTAGGTGTTGCAACTTCCTCCGACCGGTTAAAACAAACCGAGGTTACCGAAAGTAGTCGAGCAAATTTAAAAAGTATACTCGGCTTAATTTATTTTTCAAAAAGATAAATGAAGAAATAAACTAAGGTACTAAGAGTTGACTTGGCATTATTTCAACCATGTTTTGAACCCAAGCTCTTTGTGTTGGTAGCAAAAAGGGAGGAATGAGTCGACTCTAGGAAGGTCCTTCTAGTGGGCGGGACCACGTGCAGAGAGGAAAGGCTTTGACTAGGTGATGTTACCATCCTTTCGACCAGTGTAAAGATGAACTGGGTACTGGTCGTAGGATGTCTTAGGACCAGTGTGTTGTCGTGGAAAAGCTCACAACTAGGAACTGGTCGAAGACGGACCTTTGACCAGGGTATGGTGGAAAGAAATGTCAAAGCACTACTCAAAGTAAAACAATAAAGATAGAAAGAACCTGATGCTTTATTGAATGGTTGGTCACTTACATTATAATTTGTGTAACTAGTCGATATTCAAGAATTAGAGAGAACCGGCCGTCTTCCATTGCCGGTCGTGTCGAACACGGGCGTGTAACCGACTCTGCGTAAGGACCTTCCCATTTGGGGAAAGTTTGTTCGATTAAATGGGATTGAATTTTCCTCAATACCAAGTCACCTCTGACAAAGGTCTGCGAGGTTGGACCTTCTGATCGTAGCATTTGCGCGGGGCTTTGGTAGTGAACCCATTGAGCGGATTAAGGCTTGATTTCTCTTTTCTTGAGCGAGTTAATGTCATCCGCTCGAAGTTGTTCTTAATTTGAGTCATTGAAACTCTCGACCCTTGTTGACTGATCTTTAGTTCGGCGGAAGCATGGCCCGGCACCAAAACTAGGAAAAAGGAGTTTACTTTGTTGCTCGACTAGCGGTCGTCTTGAAGCGCCCATATCTTGAGGGTAATTCTTGTACCTAAGCCCCGAGTGCTTAACAAGCTGGTCAAAGACTTGAGTTTTGATTCCTGCATTATTTGGCTATTTGCTCATTCAACTGCCCTATTGCTTTGGGGATGGGCGGAGGCGTATGAGCTTGGTACCCAACTAGTCGCAAAATTCCTAAAATTTTCTTTCGAAAATTGTTTACCATTATCGAGACTATTCGACTTGGGACTCTAAATCGAGTATCGCGCTTCTCATCATGAACCGTTTTGCGGCTTCGTTGTTATCGATCCTGATTTGGTTTCGATCCATTTTGTGAGCGTGTCGATAGCCACAAAAAGGAACTCGAAGCCTCCTAGAGCTCTTGGGAACGGTCCTAGGATATCAAGACCCCAAGTCGTAAAAGGCCAAGATAGATGGATTGTTTGTAATACCTCAGCCGGTTGGTGTATTTGCCTGCTATGAAACTGGCATTATACACATTTCTTAACCAACTCTTTGGCATCGTGGAGAGCTGTTGGCCAGTAAAATCCTTGTCAAAAGGCTTTTCCGACCAACATTCTGTAGGAAGCATGAGTTCCACAGATGCCCCCGTGTATGTCATAAAGGATGTTTAGTCCTTCTCTCTGCGGTATGCATCGCATGAGTATCCCTTGAGTACCTAGTTTATAGATGACTCCTTCGACCAAAGTATACATTTTGGCCTTCGGGATAAGCGATGCGCTTCGAGATCATCATTGGAGCACGGAACCGTCTGAAGATACTTGTAGATGGGATCCATCCAAGTATCCTCGTATTCTAGAAATTTGCCTCAATAGGAGATATCTCCGGTGTGTCCACTAGAGGCGGCTTCGAGTTGCTCCAAGAAGACTCCTTTGGTACTTGTGATCAGGAAGAAGCTATCCAAGCAAGCTGGTTTGCAAGGAAATTATCCTTTCGAGGGATGAATTGTACCTCGAAACCGAAAAATGCTTTTCAAGCTTTCGTACCTCCGATAAGTACCGAGACATGGTCGGGTTAGAGCACTGGTACTCTTTTCCGACCTGATTCATGACTAGTTGAGAGTCCCCTCTCACGAGTAGCCGTCGAATCGCGAGTGCTTTCGCGACTCGTATCTTTGGCTAGTAAACCTTCGATGACTCGCCACGTTGTTAGTGGCACGAAAGTTTAAGCTGTATGGCATACTTTAAGGTCTCTCCGTTAGGAGATTCCAGACCACCTGACCTCGAGCCACTTAAAGTAAGTGACCCGTCAAAGTACATCGATCCTTGTCCATGGGTATCGTCTTTGGGGATCTGAGCAGTTCGAGATTTGTCCATTCGCCGACAAAATCTACCAAGATCTGGGATTTAATGATCATTCGAGACACGAAATGGAGGTTGAATTCCCCAAGTTCTTCTGACCATTTAGACGTGCGTCCCGCTGCTTTCCTATTATGGAGGATCACTCCCAAGGGAAACTCAGACAGCACAATTATCTTGTACGCCTGAAAATAATGCCGCAGTTTTTTTGAAGACATGAGGAGGGCATAGAGAAGTTTTTGGACCTGAGGGTAACGCTCCTTAGGTCTGTGCAAAATTTCACTTACGTAGTACCTTTGGTCGATTGAGCGTTTTCACGTTCTCGACTAATCTTCGCTCATTACTGTGGCGTGGCGCTAGATAAATTAAGGCGTCTCTTACGGTTTTGGGGAAACGAGCGAAGTACTAACTGTAAGATATCTCTTGACATCCTCGAAGGGCGTTTGCCTCTTGAGCCACTCGAAACCCTCGTGCTTCCTTAGAAGTTTGAAGAAAGGTAGTCCTTTTTCTCCCAGTCGTGCTATGAAACGACTTAAAGCCGCCATACACCCTGTGAGCTTTTAGACTTCTTTCTTCGTGGTTGGAGGGCGCATTTGAACAATGGCTTTTATCTTTTCGAGATTTGCTTCGATTCCTCATACAGAAACTAGGAATCCAAGCAATTTTCCCGAAGAGACTCCAAATACACACTTCTCAGGATTGAGTTTCAAATGGTGCTTTCTGAGGTTGTTGAATGTCTCCTGCAAGTCTAAAACATGATCAAGCCTTTTGATGCTTTTTACGACTAGGTCGTCAACATAGGCTTCCAAATTTCGGCCTAGCTGAGGTGAAAAAGTCGATTGCATCAAACGTTGAAAAGAAGTGCCAGTATTTTTTAGACCAAATGGCATTTTGACATAGCACAATATACCAAATGAAATAATAAATGCGGTCTTCTCTTCATCTTCTAGACACATATTAATCTGATGGTAGCCAGAATATGCATCTAGAAAACTTAATGTTTCACAACCAGCAGTAGAGTCAGCCAAATGATCGATACAAGGTAAAGGGAAATCATCTTTTTGGACAAGCTTTATTAAGATCAGTGAAGTCTACGCACATTCGCCACTTGTCGTTAGACTTCCTAACCATTACAGGGTTGGCCAACCACTCTGGGTGGTGGACTTCTCTTATAAAGCCTGCTTTAAGTAGCTTGTCCAATTCTGACCTTATAGCATCTTGTCGATCAGGAGCAAATCTCCGTAATTTTTGTTTTACGGGTACTTTGTCAGGCCGTAGAGCTAGCCTATGCTCGATCACTTCTCTGGGGACTCCAGGCATGTCGGATGCTTGCCACGCGAAGACATCTACGTTTGCTCGGAGGAAAGTGATGAGGGTGTCTTCCTACTTGGGGTCGGAAGTATCCCCGATGCGAACAGTCTTTGAGGGCTCTTCCTGATCCAGGGGAACCTCTTTGACTTGGTCGTTAGGCTTTGGCGTAGCTTGAGGCTTCGAGTGCTTGGTGAAGGTGCCTTTTTCTTCTGGTGGTATTTGTCCTACCATCTCGAGGATCGGCATCCTGCGTATCGCCATCTTCTTATCACAATAAATTGTGATTACTCCTTTGGGACCTGGCATCTTAAGACATTGATACCCATAATGAGTTGCCATTAAGAATTTTGCCAAAGCTGGTCGTCCGAGTATAGCGTTATATGCCGTATCGAAATCGACCACATCAAAGGAGATCTTCTCCGTCCTGAAATTACTTAGTGAACCAAATGTTAAAGGAAGAGAAACTTGACCAATGGGTTTGGCCGAAGACCCCGGTATAATACCATGAAATGAATATCTTATCGGTCTTACCTTAGTCCTAGGGACTTGCATTTCGTCCAGGGTGTTCGTAAACAAAATGTTCAACGAACTACCACCATCAATCAACACTCGATTTACTCGATAGTTGTTGATGGTGGGTTCGACCACGATCGAAAATCGACCTGGTCGAGTCGAAGGAATCGGGCAGTCAACCTTCTCAAAGGAGATGGTGACTTTCGACCACTTCGGCAACTTAGTGACAAGAGGAGGGTCAATGGAGTTTACCTCGTGTTCGACTGCCTTAAGCTGTCATTTTGACTCGTATGCCGATGATCCTCCAAAGATGTGCTCGATGGTGTGCTCGGGATCTTGAAACGGCATGTCCTCGTTGTCGTCTGACTGTGTACGACCACTAGCTTGCCCTACCTCCTCAAGAGTAGGAAGTGGTCCTTTGCCGTTATAGTAGTCCTCGAGCTTTCGTTGGAAAACTCGGCAATTGCGAAGGTCATGTCCTTCCTTTTTATGGAAAGGACACCACCTAGGCTTATCGGTCTTCCGTTCGGGGCGCTTACCTTTGCCTCGATCGGGGTGTTGTTTGGCAGTTCGTGGCTTTTTATCGCTTACGGCCAGGACCTCCTTAGAAGCATTGGCTTGAGGCTTTTGGCCCTTTGCCTTGTTCTTGGATTTCTTGGCCTTCTTATCTTTCTTCTTGCCACCTTTGCCGATCTCGAGGGTCTTTGGTCATCTCGATCGATGATTTTGGTTCACTCATCGCTTCATCGATAGAAGGCGTCTGATCACCATCTCTAAGAGTTCGGCGACGGTAGTTGGAAGGTTTAAAGCGATGTCCTCCGTGATCCTTCTGCTGCGGACTCCCTGCTTGAAGGCTCTGATAACATATGAGTCAGAAACCTCAGGAATTGAATTACGAACCTGACTGAAACGCCTGATGAATTGGCGTAGTGTTCCATGATCGTTTTGTCGCATCCTGTGTAGGTCGTCCTCCTTTCCGGGGCGATGGTAGGTGCCCTAGAAATTAGCCAACAATAGATCACAGAGATGTTGCCACGAGTAGATCGACTCGACTGGTTGGTTTAACAACCACGATCGAGCAGATCCTTCGAGCACAGTCGGAAGGTAATTCGCTATGACGCGCTCTCCTCCTCCTCCTGCTCGGACAATGGTCATATAGATCTGAAGGAATTCAATGGGATTTTGAGACCCATCAAATTTCTCTATGTTCCCTGGTCTAAACCACAGTGGCCAGTGAACTGCTTAGAGGTCAGGCGAGAATGTTCGACATCCGGTAATTACGTCGTAACGCCTCCTTTGTAGAAAAGAGGGGTTGACATCGCCAGGTGATCGTACTCGACGATACCCAGCAACAGGTGGATCTGAATTATGGTAAGTCTCAATCCTACGAGGGTAATACTCCTCGTACTCTGTCTGCTATTGCAGACCTCTCGGCTGGAGTGGTGAATGATCACCTCTCCTAGGAGCTTTATGATCGTCAGGCATTCGAGGAACTCTTTTCCGGTTTGGGGAACGATGCACCTTACGGCAATTCCCATGCGGTGAGTTATTCAAACGACTGGAAGCTGACGAAGTCGTACAGCCATGACTTACAGCATGATGTCGGCGGGGTCGTTCGAGCTTGCTCATCGTGCTCCGCAACCTTTGTGCGATCTCTTTAGTGAAGAGGTTGTAGCTAGGTGCTCGGGCAAGTTCTTGAGATGGGTTCTCGAGTAGATCATTGATATGCTGAAGTTCCTGAGCTTCTTCCAGCTGGTATTGAGTGCGCCTAGGCAATTTTCTCTGAACCACAACTCGTTTCCATCGAATTGTTTCAGAATCATCCATACCCGATCCTTGAGCCTGACTTGGTGAAGTGCGATGATCTCGAGAATTTCCCGCACGCTCATCAGAGTATTGACTCTGTTCATTGCTGGAGGTGTCCTTGTCATTGCTACGAGCGGTCATAGGGTGTGATCTTCGGGGTGCGTCCTCAGTCCTGTCTCTAGGAGAGTTATTGCTACCTGAGGGTAGGACGAAGACCTCCCGGTGATGATCTCCACTTGCGCTAGAGGCCTCCTCGCTTGAGGAGTCGTCGAATGACACCATCTGGCGACTTGGAGCAAACCCCTCCAGGAAGAGGAATTCTGGGTTATAACCGTCTCCGTCGGCAAGTGAGTTCTGGGTTGGGATGGTTGAACTCATAGGAGGAGCATGTTTGATCGCATCCTTGGCTGGGCTAACTAGAGAGAGAGAATCATCAGATGCTGATGAAGATCCGGAATTATGACTTCCAAGAGTTTTTGCACCAGGTCGGACTATCTTAGGTGGACTTGGACATTTGGAGAGGGAACCCTCGCCATGTTTTGAGTATGCCTTGGGACAACCCTCATTGTGGTCGGATTGAACCTTGCCCTCTGAGGAAGCTGGTTTCCCATCTGGACGTATCGTTGTGGGGATAAGGATCCCTCCTCAACTTCGTCGGTGGTAAAGTCTCCTGGAGAATGATCTCTGGGGACGACATCACTATCGGATGATGCATCACTCGGATCGTAGTCGAAACCGGCATCCATATCGATATCTGCGTAATCGGCCAAGTCGAACTAGTTCTCCTCGTTCCACTCTCTTGCCATGAGAGCATGAGAATTGTAAAGACAAAAGAAAGCTGATGACTCGAAGAACCCCACAGACGGCGCCAACTGTTGGTGTTTTAGGACCAAACTTACATAAAGATTATTTGATTCGGGGGTTCCTCTAGGCTCAAAATCACACATAGATGGAACCACGAGTTTTTTATCTGAGTTCGGGCCTTCTCACAGGAGAATAACAACCCTACTCTGTTTGTATGTATTGAGTATGATGGATTACAAGATGGAGCCAAAGACTAAAGAATTGTACTTCTAATCATCTCTCGGTCGCCCCAATTGTCCTGATGATTCTGTCTTTTATACAGTCCTCAAGGTGTACTACTGCACCTCCAGTATAAAGAGTGCCTTAATGTCCCAGATTATTGAGTCGTTACTGGAGGTTATTATGGGAGTAATAACGTTCCCATGTTGCCAGGCAGTTATCACCATAACAAAGGGATTAAAATTGTGCCATTATTCCAGAGAATAACCGCGTAATTTACTACCCATATTTTGAATATGGTGCGGAAGATACCCTTATCGACTAGGCCCACATGTCTGTAAGCCCTGTCGATAAGAGACTGGTCGTAGAAGAGCTTACAACCATGTGGTGGTCGTAGAAGATCTTACGACCACAAACTGATCGTAGAAGAACTTACGATCATGGGATAGTCGTAGAAGGTCTTACGACTATAGGGTAGTCGTAAGAGGACTTACGACTACAAGGCGGTCGTAGAAGAACTTACGGCCTCCAGCTTCTCCCTTATGGCTATTAAGGGGTATACTCAAGAGTTACATGACGTCATTATTATCCATAATATGAATTATAGATAAGTAATAAAATGAGGATTGTTATATCCTCGTCAAAGAGCTAGAAAACTAAGGGTATCTCCCGGCTCGATCTTTAATCAAATGGAGTCCCTGCGGTAGTGAAGTGGCTCCAATTCCAGAAGAAAGTCGGATTATCCTCTTTGCTTCTTTCATGGAGTTAGGTTTTCGCTTGCTGGAGAGTGAATTCATGGCAGATATCATAGATTACTTTAGGATAGAGCTCTTCCACCTTGGACCAAACTCCATTATAATTATTAGTGTATTTTCTCATCTTTGCGAAGTTTTCCCTGGCATTCCTCCTTCCATTCGCCTTTTCTACCATTTTTATCAATTTACTTGAAACAAATAGAGGTCAGGGGTTCTGTGGAAGCACTTATCTCTTTATCCCCTCGGAGCCAGATAGCGAGACAGCGGCAAGGTACTAGAGGCCACACTCCCTAAAAAAACAATTCAAAAACATTCTCAAAATCACATCATCACAGCACTAAAACAAAATATTACACTAATCGCCCTCGCATGTCTACGCTAAAACGACACAATTAACTCGATTCTACCGGATGCACTACCCGATGTACTAGTAGTAAAAAAGGCTCTATCTCCCTCATCTGAACCCCAAATCTAGCAAACTAATACTTTCTGGAATCCTCATGAAATTTCCTACAATTGCCTAGTTATGAAGAACTCCTAAATCCATCGTTTACTTCACCGAAGACTATCCTAGAATCTGTTAGGACATACCACTTCACAATTTCATATATGCATTTCTAAACTTGAAAAGTAATGAACGATACCAGTTCTAGAATCTAATAAAAATTTACTAGTTTATTCAAGTTATTAGCAAAATTAAATTATTTCATTTGCTAGGCGTAAACAACCCATCTTCACGACATCTGCCAACGACGTCTGTTTTCTGGACAGCGACATTCTCAAGGCTATGACTATTTGCTCACTGCTCCAAATCTAGTGTTCTATATCTTCCTAGAAATCTAACAAAATTCTCTATATCTTTTCTAATTGTATGAAACTATGAATCTGAGCCTAAATACCTCTAATTGTTTACCGCAAGGTTCTGCGTTAAAACTCGACGAACTAGGGCATATAGAAATCTACTCTTCCCATTAACCAAATGACCTACAAATTGAACAGCAACTAAACTAGGACCATTTAATGGTTTTTCAGATTGTTACCCTTGAAGAACACTGAGACAATCATGAAATCTCGCGAAATCCTTAGGCCCAAAAGCCATGGGCCAAAGGCCCAAGGTCCAAGTTTCCCCCATTTTTTGAATTTTTCCTTTTTAATTCATTTAATTCTCTCTCAAATTCAATTGAACCCTCTAATGATAAATGGGATATTACATGAAGTATACCAGAGGTCCTCCACCAACATAGTTTGCTTAGGATGTGAAGAAGGAGAAGACCTCTTTGAAGTTGACAACCGAAGAGGAGAGACTGGTAGACGCAATCATCTCACTGGTAGCTATTAGACTAACTAGTCGGAGGATCATCCGAGACTTCCTCCAGCTCAAAATTAGCCCCTTGAAGAAAAGGGCTCACTATGCTTGGATGCTGAAAGGGGTTGATGACCCGACCAATGATAGCTCTGGAGGTATCTTACTCTCCATTTCTTTCTAAAGAATTATTTTGACTTTGTAGTATAAACATTACTAATTCTATTTTTTTTTTGCTTTTAGAATTGCCAAAGGAGGTGGTCGAAGAAAGGGCTTCAACTATGTTGAAGAATGTAATGGATGGCTCGGAGCCTATTTCCTTAGACGACCAACCTTCTAGCCTAATTAGGGCATCTACAGAGTTCATAAATGAACGAATGTGGGTATGTATAACTTTAATTCTAGTCTTGAATTTTCTCCTTAAGACTGTAGCTGGTAAACTTTCTATTTCTCTTTAGATGCATGGTAAAAAGAGGGGTGTCAACCAATTTGGTTCTAGTAGCCAAGCCCCACCTGCAAAGAAGACCAAGACTGTTGCTACAGTGTCTACGTAGGTTGTGGTCGAGAGACCGATGACCAGGGCAAAACTTGCTCCGGCAATCTTTGCAGGTGCCTTGGTTGTCGCTAAGACAAGTGCTACGACGACCAGTGCTGCACCAACCGGTGTTGTGCTGTTAAGTAGCAAGATTGTGGTGGAGACGACCAGTATCCTCCCAGCTATCCGATCGAAACGCATCCATGACCGGCCCTAGGCTCAAGAAAAATTAACGAAAGCTACCAAGGTTGGGACCCAGGTGTGCAAGAGAAAACAAAAGGTTATGATTTCTCAGCAATCATAGACGAGGGAGATGAGATTGAGGAGGAAGAAGAAGCTCCCCCCATTTTGGTGAGAAAACCTAGGATTACCATCCCAGTGTTAACATCATCGAAGTCAGTAGGAGTAAATTAGTTGTTGCTGACGTCCTATTTTCTTTTGAGACCGAGATTAGCCTTTGCTTTGAGTAAGTATTTTAACTTAACTCTTTCTTTCTTTGATTTTTTTCTTTTGTAATGTTTACTTGGGTAAATGTCTTTGTTTGCATCAGCCCTCTGGCCACCTCTTTTGCTTCAATTGTTGAAATTGAAGAATTCAGATAGGAGCCACTGCCTACTCCGTCTATAGCTGAGTTAGCACAAATCAGCTTAGAGTACTTGACAGTGCTAAAGGGATACGTGTAGACTACATTAGCACCCAATTTCATAAATTCTACCACATAAATCAGGAAGCTATGCAAGTAAGAGATCATAGATCATTACCACTAGACACACAATACAACAGAAAAAGAGTTGGAGCAGCCTGATCCAATGTTGAGTGCGTTGATGTAGTGGCGTAGTTTATCGTGCAACGTCCTTGGCACTGATCTTCTCCTCCAACAACCTGTCATGTTCCTTGCGCAGGTTGTGGATCGTCCTCGATAAGTGCAGTAGCAATCGCAGTAGTGCCTCTACGGTATCCATAATTCCATCGGTGTGCTAGCACCAACGTGCACAGTAGGGCCCTCAGGTAGACGGAGGATAAGGTTTTGGTAGAGCAACTCTTACGTCCCAATAGCCCCCATGCATCCCCTTATAAAGAGCTCATAACGGATCCTATCTGAACTGGGTTGTTCCAACTAGTTAAGTTTGTGACCCTGTAGGTTCATATGTAATTGGTCGTGACTCGGAAACTCCTTTCTGACCATGAGTCGGTAGCGGTTCCTAGTAGGACATAACAACTCCTGAACACACATAGAGATTATATCAGATGAACCTTATGCAATATAATCTGCGATCAGGTCTTTATCACCCACGACCAGTTCATATCTCCATACGACCAATTTACGTTTAGTCATGACCAGTTTGTAACACCTTACGACCAGTTCGTCGACTAGTTAGTGATCATATATGACTAGCTCATGACCAGTCCGTATCTCCATACGACCAGTTCGTCGACTAGTTAGTGATCATGTATGACTAACTCATGACCAGTCCATACCTCCATACGACCAGTTCGTATCTGGTCGAACTGAATGACCTTCTTGTGTATTCTCCTTTTGCCTCACGATATCTGGTTGAACTCCAGGTGAGATATTTGTCATCCATAGACTGTTCAATCTTTTTCTTGATCTAATGGCGTATAACTTCATGTGGTCGACTCTTTGACCACTAGTGGCACGGCCATGCATTTTCTTTATCCGACCATATCGAGGGGCCTAGAGATATCTTCCTGTTATGTTAGGAGGGGCAAATCCCATTTCTGACCAGTCACATCCCTCTGCATGTTTCATAGCATACCCAAAAGCTACCTTTATAATTACCTAGTTACGGAGTAGCATTTGGCAACCCCTAAGTATACGATTACACATGTAGGAAATCATGCTAATCTCAAGTCTAAGGATCATATACATCATCATTCCCTGAGATCAATTGATGACACATAAAATCATAACAATCTCAATAATGTCTCAAGGTGGGTCAATCCAACACCATGTTCTCTAATATGTGCTCATATTATTGATTCGATATCCCCATATCTATGACTAGTAAAACATGGTCATCAATCAATACAAGTGTTGGTCGGTAAGCCAATAGTGTCCTGACTATTGGTATCTGATAGGGGATACTTTTAGAATGAAATCATATAACTATCAAAGAGCTTCACCAACAAGTCACATACTTGTTAAGCTTAATAAATGATAATTCAACCCAGGAACATATTCTATAAATCACAAACATAGACGTGATACAATCTTCTCCATGATCACCTCTAGGGCATATCACCAACAAGTGTATGAGGTTGTCACCGAGGAAGTGGTCGAGAATACTCCGACCTCCACAAGACAAATAACTGTAGAAGCAATCGAGCAAGCCTCGATTCCTGTGGGTGTCGTGGTCGAGGAAATCTCCCCAGTAGAAGAGGAGACAAGGCAAACTGAAGTGACCACTAAAGTTTTGCCTGCCATCAAAGAGAGGATTGAAGTTGTTGTTGGAAATATGCCCTAGAGGCAATCATAGAGATGATTATATTTCATTATGTTCATAATATTGAATAATATGTTATCTTGTTCCCAGAGTAATATCGTTAATATTTATTATCAAGTATGTGACTTGATTGTGAAACTCTATATTTCTGCGATGATTATTCTTAAACGTTCCCTGGTCGGAAACATATGAGGACACATATGAATTGACTAGAATATGTATTGGTTGATGACTATATTTCACAGGTCATGGATATGGAGATATCAAACCAATAATATGGATGCATGTTAGAGAACATGATGTTGGATAAGACCCACCTTGAGACACTATTGAGATTGTTATGATTCTATGTGTCGTTAGTTGGTCTCAAGCAATGATGATGTACAATCCTTAGACTTGAGATCAGCATGGTTTCCTACATGTGTAATAGCACTCTTAGGGGTTGCCAAACGCTGCTCGTAATTGGGTAGTTATAAAGGTAGCTTTCGGGTATGCTATGAAACATGCAGAGGAATGTGACTGGTCGGATATGGGATTTGCCCCTCCTAACATAACAGGAGAGATGTCATTGGGCCTCTCGTTGTGGTCGGATAAAGAAAGTGCATGGCCATGCCACTAGTGGTCGAAGTGTTCGACCATGTGAAGTTATCTGACACTTGATCGAGAAAGTATTGAACAGTCCATGGATGACACAACATCTCACCTAGAGTTCAACCAGACATCGTGAGGCAAAGAGAGAATACACGAGTAGGTCGGTTATTTCGATCAGTTACGGACTAGTCGTATGGAGATATAAGCTGGTCGTAGACTGGTCGAACATAATCACAGAGTGGTCATAACTTGGTCGTAAGGAGTTACGAACTAGTCGTGATCAAATACGAACTGGTCGTATAGAGATAGGATCTGGTCATAAGTGATGAGGACCTGGTCATAGATCATATTGCATTAAGGTTCGTCTGATATAATTTGTGTGTATTCGGAAATCACTATGTTCTGCTAGGAACCGCTAACGACTCGTGGTCGAAAAGGGTTTCCGAGTCAAAACCGATTACGCATAAACCTAACGGGTCACACACTTAACGGGTTGGAGCAAACTAGTATGGATACGATTCGTCAAACGTGTTCAGATAGGATCCATCACGAGCACTATATAAGGAGATGCTTGAGGCTGTGGCATGATGAGAGTTGCTCCACTAAAACCCTAGCTGCCATCTTTCTGATAGCTCTGTCGTGCAACTTGGTGCTAGCACATCGACGTACGGTTGTTCCTTCCCTGGACGTGTGGATACCGTAGAGGCGCTACTGCGGTTGCTGTTGCGCTTGAGGACGATCCGCGATCTTCATAAGGAACTGCACAGGTTGCTGGAGGAGACGATCGACCCGCAAGGACGTTGGACGATCGAATACGACCATTGCATCAACGCGCTCTACGTTGGACCAGGCTGCTCCAACTCTTCTTCTGCTGCTCTGCGCGTCTAGTAGTAACGATCTGTGATCTTATACTTGCATGGCTTTCTGGTTTATGTGGTAGAATTTTTGAATTGTTAGCTAGCGTAGCCTACGTATCCCTACAGTTGTTCCTGACCAGGATGTTGGTCAGGACTTAGCTCTTTAGTCTAGTGAACAAGTAAGTAGTCTTTACTTTTTCAAATATATTATGACTGAGAATTTGCCTTCTTCTTTCTAATTTTTTTTATCTTGATCTTTGAATAGGAAATTATTACATCTCCTACTCTCACTTCTGTTACTGGTGCTATGGTGGCATGAAGGCCACCCTTTGAGCCAAGAGGTGCTCCAACCAGCTCTTCAAAAGCAAGGGTCGACCAACCTACTATACTAGATGAGTTTGGATATAGTGAATTGGAGAATCAAATAAGAGACTTTAATGAAAAATTATTTCCAACTTATAGTTGGTTTTTTAATTTTTGCACATCAATTATTTTTATTTTAAGTAAAATAGGATAAACCTTTTTAAAATTCAGAAAATCCAAGGAAATGAATTAATTTTTGTTTTTTACTTTACATCCAAAAAATAAAGAAAAGTCTTTTAAATTTTAGAAAATCAAATAAAATAATATTTTTATTTTTAGTAAAAAATATTGGGATGTTACAAACTACCTCCTTAAAAGGAATCTCATCCCTGAGATTCGAAGAGGTTAGCAAGAAAGTTGGGGATACTCGGCCTTGAGCTGGAATTGTCATTACGCATGCCATGCTCCACATTTGGCGTGGCCTGAGCTGTGATGTTGAACAAACGCCCCTTTCCAAAGTTCCACGGCTTCCTTTTTGCTTGCATGGTGTTGACTGTTGGTACTTTAGAGTTGTCCAAGACTGGATTTGATATCTGCGTTGCTTCTTTGTGCATCTATTGGCATAATGCCCTGTCTCTTGGCGGTTGAAGCACGTGATTCTTGTGGCATAAGATGAGTTCTTCTGTGACTGGCCTCCCATAGATGTCTTGGGGAATCCAAAGTTGACTAAATGGTTCACTACTATTTCTTGAGGCATTGGCAAGCCTACACACTTGTATTTTTGCAACTGGGACAAGTATCTTCTATTGTTTTTACCACCTACTGCTGGTGTTATGGTCTTGATTAGAATAGTTTCTTGAATGCGGTCTGAAGTGGGTGCTAAGCGTCTTCTTGAGCATTGCTTGGCAAAATGCCCCATATCTTGACACTTGTAGCATTGTATTCCTACCTTTGATGTCTCATGGTGGAAGTTGTTGTTAGTGCTCGGCTGGGTTAAGGTTGGTTCACACTAGCCTTGGAGTTTTTTTTTTGCAACATATTGCCCTTGATATACCATCTTCCTCTTATGGAAATTGTCCTGTTGACGGCATGTGTCCTTTAGATTGAGTGGCTTGTGATTGACCTTGTTGGAATTTTGTTCCTATGATTCTTGGGTTAACTTGGTGGATGCAGCCCTAGTCATGTCTTCCTTTGCATGAATTTGAGCGGCTTGATAACTTTCTCATTGTTGTTGTATAACAGAGGTCAATATTGTATCCAAAGGGCATTGGACCGGGTAATGATCCTTGCCTTCACATAAGTAACATGTAATCTTGTTCATTGGATATTGTCCGAGCGGATGATTTCCTTCACATCTAGAGCAATTGATTTTGTGCTCACTAGCACTATGTCCTATTTCTCCACATCATGTGCATGGGAAACAAGGGAAGTTGTAGCAACGCACAAAATCCAAATTACTTTTTGCATCAACTCCAAGAAAATCATCTACTTGGTCGTTACTCTTAAGCTGGGGAAACAACTCAATACACAGGCTTAGCCTTGACAAACTTAAACCATATGCCTTGGCTGACATCACATCTTCTTCTCACAGTCTTCAATTATCTTGCCTGTTGTCCTTGGATGGTAGAGATGACTGACGACTTTACGATGCTATTTTGATAGCTTTATTTCTTGCGGCTTTCAACGTTAGGGAAAGAAACGTGTTGACCATCTATAGAAATTTACAAGGGGAAAGAGGATCCATTTAACATTATAAAATGGTGAAGGAAGAACTAGATAATAAATAATGTGTTGAACCCGGGAGTAACACCTCTAGATTCTCTGTGCATTCTACACTAGTCCCTGGAACAGTACCTAGTATGCACAGTAAATAAATATGGTAACATCCACAATGTCGGACCCAGGAGTACACCCCTAGATTCTCGGTGTATTCTACACTAGTCTCTGGAACAGTAGCTAGTGTATACAGTAAACAAATATGGTAACATCCACATCTCACAATATTTTATTAATATTTATCAGAGTTTTACAAGAATGGCTTACAAGCCAACAATAAAGAACACAACGGAAGACGAAGACGAAATAGTAGAGCCCAGCAAATCTGCCACAGGCATTCGACTGGGATAGTGGCCTAGTCATCGAGATCCTTAGCACTAGCAAAGTCCTTCTCCTTTGAACAACTTTTTATTAAGCAAGAGTGAATACAAAATGTACTCCGCAAGTTGCACCCAATAACATATTATAATGTATGCAAAGATATTTCAAAGGAAGGCTTATATGGTTATTTGTGCAAAATCAATGTTTGGCATTTTAAATACATTTACTAAGTTCCAAAGCAGTTATTTTATATCTAAAACCAGTTTTTGATTTTAAATTGTCAAGTTTTATAGTAGGATAACCACTATACATTTCTGGTGAAAGATACCTTCCTATCACATGGCTAACCACCCAATTTCCCAATTGGATAAACTATCCAAGATCATTTGTGTCAAAGTTATTTTGAAAACAAAACTAATGTCTAACTTTGAGTGGCCTTGCTCAGCATGTCTATGACCGTGGACATGGCTATTCAAATAGTTTTACACTCTGCAGAGGTTGTACAACTTTACCTACAAGAGATAATCGACTTATAATGTCCGTTTCATACACTTTCGTAGGTGTGCGATAAAGTGATTATCACGAGGCCTTTACAATGCGCAATACCAAAGTAGTCATGCCCACTAAGGTTTCACTTTCTTTGGACTGAACCATCTGCTAGAAACCCTCTCTTGTGCCATGTGGGAATAAATAAAAAGTAGGTCATTCTGACACCCACACAACCGAATGGCACAACCATGGTGGAACATTGCAAATTATTTAGCCTAGTCTATCCCATACCAGACTTGTGGAAGTACGAAATGACTTTGCAAAATGTGGCTCACAGACTGGTCCTTAACCAACTTGGGTGACTTCTAGTAATTCCCGAGATGCGATCATTAATAAGAATCGTTCCCATGCATTGACTTGCACCAACCTAACATCCATTTCGCCCAAGTCTAAACCAGTTTTCATTTTATTTTTCTTTTCAAATCATTTGTAAATTTTCTATGCCTGCTAATACCATATACACAAACCATAGTTGGATATTTGGCTAAAATTCCCAAGTAAAACATTTTTGGTCTAGGCATGACCATGTGTATAGTTTTCCCAAAGGTTCCTAGTTCATACTAGTGTATCAACTAGGTTTTATCTAAGGTGATAAGTATGTTTGTTTCAATATCAAGATTGCTATACAATGGAATTGGGAATAATTATAATCTTAAAACATGAACTTAAATTAAATTGAATATAAATAAGCATGAAGTAATAATTTAAAACATAATTTAAATAATTTAAAATACTAGGATTCAAATATTATCAACACATGCAACTTGCATTGCTCAATTAATTGTTGTTCTGAAACAACGTCGAAATCTGGCTCCCCGGAGTCGTAAAAATCTATACACGAAATCAAGCTAAATTCAAATAAACTCCAAATTAAATAATTTTAGTGTATTTAGCTAGATTAAGATTTTAGATGAATTTAGAAATTTGAATCACGAAAAATTAGAGCTCAAACGAAGGAGAATGAGTCCTCAAAAGATTCAATTTCACATGAAATGATAGAAATAGAATTTTCTGAATTAAATTTATAAATGAAAATGCACTTATTGTGTCAGCATGACGTTAGCGAGTGAATTTGATTTTCGAGTGAATTATTTTTCTTAAGGAAATGATTTTGAGTCTCTGACACGTGGGCCTTCGGTCCATAGACTGGTTGCAGGGGAATGCCCTGGACTAGGGTGGACTAGGCTAACGGGGTAGTGCGGCTTGCCACGCAAGCACGACATGTGGGAGTGTTAGTTGGCACAAATGGCCGATGTGGCACCCACATGGCGCTAGGTGGCACTCACGTGGCTTAGCCGGTGGTGACACGCTCGGGATCCGAGGGTTGCCGGCGTTCCACGCTGTAGCAACGGTTGGCGAGGGTAGCAACGAGAGAGAGAGAGAGAGAGAGAGAGAGAGAGAGAGAGAAACGGGGAGTGTTATGTGCTCGGTGTCATCACCTGGATGTGACGTGGTGGCCGGCGGCATGGTTAGAGGCGGTGGCACGATTGGGTCCGTGGCAGCGCGGGTGCTCCGGTGATGTTAAAGGGAGCATCAGATAGAAAATGCGAAGGCGAAGCTCCCGGTGAAGACAACGTCGTTGGGGATCAACAATCGGCGGTGTGGTCGGTGGCGGAGAGACTCATGGGCCAGCGAGGAAGAAGATGGATTGTGGAGGGAACAGAGGAAGAAAGAAGCTGAGATTCGGGTGGATGAATTTGTGAGGAAAGGGGGCACCTCATGCTCCCTTTTATAGGGGTGTAGGAGTATCGGGGAAGGAGATTGTGGGCGGCGATTGTTTATCGCCGACGCAAGCGGAGAGCAAATGCGGTGTTAAGGCATGGAGAACGCCTGGAGCGAAGGCGATGCAAGTGGGGGGTCTTGAATGGCCTTAATTGCGTGTGTTTTGGGGGGAGTAACGGTCGGCAATGAAGATCTTGCGCGGTGGTAATGGCGGACAGAAGCGAGCGGCGCAAGGAAGAAGAAGGAAGGAGGAAGAAGGAGGCAGCCTGACAAGCGGGCTCCACTGTTAGTGATAGAGGAGAGAGGAAGCGGTGGGGCAGGCAGGGCCCAACGTGCGTAGGGATAAGATGGGCGAAACGGGCCGAGAGGAAAAGAGAGGAAGTGAGGAAGGAAAAGAAAAGGGAGTGGGCCAGGCAGGAAAACATGAAAATGGGTCGAGAGAAAAGGAATTTGCCCGAGGGAAAAATCCAGATTTTTGAGAATTTTCGATTTTCATAAATTACAAGAAATTAAATATGCTTTTAGAAAATAGCAAATAGAGTTTAAAAATTCTAAATAAATTCACAGAAATTCCCTGAATTATTTTGAACTTATTAAAATTATTTCCAACTTAAAGTTGGGTTTTATTTTTGCACATAATTTTTTATTTCTAGAAAATAGGAAAAACCTTTTAAAAACTAGAATGTTTAAGAAATTAATTAAAATTTCCTTTTTACATTAAATCCAATAAAACCCTAGAAAAATTAATAAATTTTCTTTTTGACTTTAAAATCTTGGAAAAAAATCTAGAAAAACCAAGAAAACTCTTTTAAATTTCAGAAAATCCAACAAAATAATAACTTTATTAATTTTATTTTTGGTAACAGAACTTTGGAGTATTAAAAACTACCCCCTTAAAAGGAATCTTGTCCTCGAGATTCGGAGAGGCTAGCAAGAAAGTTGGGAGTAATTGGTCTTCAATTGGAATTGTCGTTGTATGTTCCAGTCTCCACATTTGATAGGGCATGAGCTGATGTTGTGCAGACATCACTTTCTGAAGTTCTATGACTTCCTTTTTGCCTGCATGGTGTTGACTGTTTGTGCTTCGGAGTTGTTCATGGATGGATTTTCTGTCTGTTGCTTCTTAGGGCATCCATTGGCATAGTGCCCTGTCTCTTGGCAGTTGAAGTATGTTATTCCTGTGGCATAAGATGAGTTCTTCTGTAATTGGCCTCCAATAAATGTGTTGGGGAACAAAAAGCTGCCCGAATGGTTCACTGCTGTTCCTTGAGGCATTAGCAAGCCTAAACTCCTGTATTTTTGTAGGTCGGACAAGTATCTTCTGTTGATTTTACCCCCTACTACTAGTGCTATTGTTTTGATTAGAATAGATTTCAGAATGTGTCTGAAGTGAGTGCTAAGAGTCTTTTTGAGCATTGGTTGGCAAAATGGCCCATATCCTAAGACCTGTATCATTGTAATCCCACCCTTGATTTCTTATTCTGCTGAGATTGGCAACCATTATTGTCGCGGAACATCTGCATCGGTGGGCGTAGTGCTGATCCTGTAGTCTTCATTGTAGTTGTTGTTTGTGCTTGGTTGGGTTGAGGTTGAATCACACAAGCCTTGGAGTTTCTTACAACATATTGCCCTTGATCTACCATATTCCTCTTGCGGCAATTGTCCCGTTGACAGCAGGTAGCTTGTAGATCGAGTGCCTTGAGATTGTTCTTCTTGGTATTTGGTTCCTCTGATTCTTAGGGTAACTTGGTAGATGTAATTATGGTCTTGCCTTCATTTTCTTGAATGAGAGTGGCTTGATAACTTTCACGCTACTGCTGTAATACATAGGTCAATACTGAATCCAAAGGACATTGAGCTGGGTAATGATCTTTGCCTCACATAAGTAACAAGTAATCTTGTTTATTGAACATTCTCTGAGTGGATGATTTCCTTCACAGCTTGAGCAATTGATTTTGTGCTCACTAGCACTATGTCCTATTTCTCCACATCGTGTATATGTGCAAATCTTTGTCTTAGAACTCTGTTGGCAATTCTCTAAATGACAATGATCACCTTTGTTGTAGAAATTGGAAACATTACCGTACTTTTGATCCTTTTTTACTCTAATAATTCCCGGTGGAACATGTGATTGGCGAAATGCATTAGTGAACTCTTCCCAAGTGATAGCTTGTTGGTCTTCATGAATTGCGTAGTAGTTTCTCCACCATTCTAGTGCAGCTCCTTCTAATTGATGAATAGTATATAGCACTTTATCTCGATCATCACATTGCACTATAGCTAACTTCTTTTCCATAGTACAAAGCCAATTATCTGCATACCAAAATGTGGCTGATCTTGTAAAGTGGGTAGTCTGGTTGCCATGAATTCTACAAACTTGGTTTGTGGATGTACCATTTAAGTAGTGGATTGCTGATTGCTATTGTTAACATTGTTGTTGCTCATATGTTGTAACATCATTTGCATAAATTGAGTTTGCGTGTTGAAAAACTGATTCATATTCCAAAGTGTTATTACTGATAGATGTTGGTTGCCTTTGTTGTTGACATTGACAATGGCATTGGTGTTGAGACCAACTTTGTCAATGTATGCTTCATTTTTACTATTGCGGTTGATGTTGTTGCTGGCCATCTGAAGCGGTAGTTAGACTTAGCAAAAGACAATGAGAAAAAGCAGGGACAAGGGAAACAAGGGAGGTTGTAGTAACTCATAAAATCTAAATTACTTTGCAAAAACCAAATTACTTTTTGCAACTGAAACAACTCAAAGAAAATCATCTACTCGATCGATACTCTTAAGTTGGTGAGACGACTCAATACACAGAATGAGTCTTAGCAAACTCAGACTGTATGGCTTGGCTAACTTCGCATCTTCTGCTCATGGTCTTCAATTAATCCTGCTTGTTGTCCTTGGATGGTGGAGACGACGATACTTCCTTGATGGCTCTATGTCTTGTGACCTTGATCGTAATGGTAAGAATCATGTTGACCATCTATAGAAATTTTTATTGGGAAAGAGGATCCATTTAACAATATAAAATGGTGAGGGGAGAATTAGGTAAGAAAGAATTGCTATGAAGAAGGTAAAAATAGAAAGATTACCAAAGATGAGAGCACAATTTATTTTTCTTCTTACATAAAATAAGTTTTGAAGTTTCATACAAAAGGCCATTCTAACTAGGTCACGACCTATAGTCGATATGGCTCTGATACCATCTCTGTCAGACCCGGGAGTTACACCCCAGATTCTTTGTGTATTCTATAAGTCCCTGGAATAGTAACTAGTGTACACAATAAACAAATATGGTAACATCCACATCTTGCAATATTTTATTAATAATTATCAGAGTTTTACAAGAATGGCTTATAAGCCAACAATAAAGAGCACAATGGAAGACGAAGAAAAAGTACTAGAGCCCAACAAATCTACCACAGGCAATCGACTCGGATAGCAGCCTAGTCGTCGAGATCCTCAACACTGGCAAAGTCCTTCTCCTCTGAACAACTTTTTATTAAGCAAGGGTGAGTACAAAATGTACTCTGCAAGTTACACCAAATAACATATTATAATGCATACAGGGATATATCAAAGGAAGGCTTATGTGGTTATTTGTGCAAAAGCAATGTTTGTCATTTTATATACATTTACTAAGTTCCAAAGTAGTTATTTTATATCTAAAATCAGTTTTTGATTTTAAATTATCAAGTTTTATAGTAGGATAATCTCCATATATTTATAGTGAAGGATACCCTCCCCTCCTATCACATGGCTAACTGTCTAATTTCCCAATTCGATAATGATGAGGACATTAACCCTCCGGATACGGCCACTACTCCACCTTCAACCGGACTACTCTACTTCCAACGATTCGGTTGCGTCAAACTCTGCTCCAACAGGACGATGACGAATTTGCTTCACTTATATATGGTGCTGCACCATCTCACATTGGGCCGAGGGCCTTGTATCAATTATTGGGCCCAAAGGGCAACCACCACTTTAGGTTATTTGGGCTGGCCACCTCCCTGGCCACCCCCTCTCAGGCCATCAATCCAAGCCCAAGTTTGGGCGCCTAACCCTAGGCCTGTACTATTCATGTGGTAGTGTTCACATGTGAACAGTACCACCACCCCTCCCTTCTCCTCCTCCACCTATACATAGTTGTAACATCCCAATTTTCAGAACCTTAAAAATCATTTGAATAGTTGGTAAGGAGAAAATTCACCATTTGGATTTATTTGCATTTAGTTCAAAAGCTTAAACTTGGACTTTAGTAACAAAACAATTTAATATGAATAATTCCAACATGAACAATAGTCAAAACTATTTTATTTGGATTCTATGAGCTTGGATATATTTTCTAGAATTTTTGGAATTTTTCCAAGATCATTTGCTATTTTCCAATGCTTATTTGAATTTCGGTATTTTCTTAAAAGAAAAAGCTAATTTAAATCTCCAAATAGTGTTGGGCGAATCTCTCGGCCCAACTTCCTTTTTCATGTGAAGCCAGTGGCCGTCTTTCCTTGGCCGTCCGATCGCGGAAGGACGATCAGATCTCGCCCCGCTGGCCGCCTCCCGTCTCGCCGCCGGGTGGGCCCGCCTTGTCGAGCCGTCTTCTCGCCGCTTTCTTCTCCTTGTGCCTGACGAATCGCCATGAGCGGTCAACGCTGAAGCTTCACGCTGGCGCCTCCAACCTCCCGTTCCTCGCGTGTGCGCAAGACGACCTCCACGACCACGCCGCCACCGCAAGAACCCTCTCATCCCATGCCGGTTGCGCCCACGTTCCGCAATCGCCGCCACGACCTCCATGTAGCCACACGCCGCGGAGCTCCGGCCCCTATAAAAGGCACCCCGGATCGCACCACCCTCCTTTTCCCAAACCCCAACTCACTCCTCCTCCCGAGCCCTTGAGCCGCCAGAGAAGCTTGAGGACCTAATCGCCGCCGCTTGCTCGACGAGGAATTGCGCCCTCCGTTGCCCCGCGTCATCGTCGCCGCCACCGTTGGACTCATTGTGTCGCCCTGGCCGGTGCTCGCCTTCGCCCGCCACGGAGGAGCCTCTCTGTATTGCCGCCATCGAGCCTGTACCACCTCCTCGCCTCGACCGCCGGCCGCCGCCGCTGTCTTCTCGCACCGATGAGCACACCCTCGAGATCCCGTGTTCCCCTCTATCTCCTGTACCACCCATTCGCCGGCGTGGCCGTCGTTCACGGGACCCTTGGTTCCGTGGCGCCGCCCACGTCGGCGTCAGCTCGGCCCGTGCTTGCGTGTCGCCCATGTGGCGCCGCGTGGCGCCAGGCGTGTGCGCCACGTGAGTGCCCAGCGTGGCGATCGAGCCACCGGATCGATGGCTCGGTGGACTTGGTCCACCGTGAGCCGGGTCACTGACATGTGGGTCCCACATGTCAGTTAATTCTTTAATTCTTTTAAATTCCCGGAAATCCTTTGCTGACATCACCTTGCGCAATAATTAGAATTTCCTTTAGAAAAACAATTAGGAAAATTGTTAAATAATGATTTAGGTTTAAATTTGTAAAATTCATAACTTTTGCATCCAAACTCCAAATTGGGTGTTTCAAATTTCTAAATTCATATAAAATTAAGATCTAGCTAATCAAACCAAAATTATTTAAATTTGATTTTGTTTAAATTTAGAAATTCATTTAAATTTCAAGAGTTAGGTTAAAACTTGTAAAATTCATATCTTTTGAATCCTAACTCCAAATCCATCCATTCAAATTCCTAAATTCGTCTAAAATCCAGATCTATCTATTGGAGCTTTTTATTTATTTTATTGGAGTTATTTGCTTCTGGTTTTCATTTAGTTTGTTTGTTTGTGTCGTTTGAGTAGACTTGACGTTCTTTGGAAGAGTTGAAGAAGAAGGACCTTTCCAAGACCAAGATCAATTCCTAGATCCTTTTCAAGGCAAGCTATGCCCTTGACCATTTTGCTTCCCAGTTTTATAAAAGTATTTTAATTCAAATTTCGCATCTTAATTCAAGTATTTATTTAAAAGCTTTTGGGTGCGAGAGTTAAATCCAAATTGGTATGCCTCCCTTGTGTAATTGTTATGCCTTGATTCCTTGTCACCCTAGTTGATAATTAGTTGGTTAATATTGTAGAACCAGCGTGGGTTGGTTAGTACGATTAGATCGCTTAGCCATGCCACGAATCATTTGTCATGTAGATTGCTATATAAATTTGACTAAGTGAATATGCAACTATGTGATAAAAGCTGTGTGTACTATGTGTCTTTGTGGCATGTGTTGCACTTAAAACCAATGGGGTGGTAAAAGGATTTGAACCGAGGCAAGTGGTGGGAACTGTGTGAAAGGGTGGGTGTGTGAACTGTGTGGACTATGTGAACTATAATAATCTGTGTCTGTGTGATTTGGTTAGCTTGTGGAAGTCTTGCCTTGGTCAATTAAGGACCTCACCATGTGCTCTTTTGAATCGAGCTCTGCACGACCACATGTACATTTTGAGACAGGGCCTAGCATAGTAAGATAAGGTATCTGAAATGCTTTGTTATGATTAGTGTTAGCTACACTAATTGTATCCTGTGGGTAAAGTGTACAAACCTCTGCAGAGTGTAACTTAATCTATTGAATAGCCACGTCATGGTCATGGACAATGCTCGGGATTTGACACTAGGGGTAGATTTTCATAAAAGCTGTGTGGGAAGGGAGCTATGTGAACAAATCATCTAGCTATGTGAATAACCCGTTAGGTGTGTGTCTTTGTGAAATAACTTGTTAAAATTATTATTGTCTATTTGTGTTACTGTCTTTAATCTATTGAATTGTATTCAATTGCAAAAGTTGCATTTATGCAAAAGAGCCAGAATGCCTTCCTTTGTAAAAAGCCAAAGATATGTATATATTTGCATTTACGTGGTGTGGCTTATAGTGCGGTGTGTACTCACGCTTGTTTTGATGAATCAAGCAGAGGAGGAGTCTTCACCAAAGATTTGAGGACGAGTACATCGAAGGTGCTGATCGTGAGGTCTTGATCGGTCGGTTGCTGTTCGTGGCGAATCGATGGGGTGCCACTACCGTTTATGTTTCACGCCGTTTATTTCCTATGTTAGCCTGCGTGGCTCAAGATTTGTAAACTCGACCTTGAGGTCAAAACCATTATTTGTTAATCAAAGTTAACCGTTTATGTTATTATTAAGCTTGTATGGAATGATTGCCATCTTTGTTGACCTTGTGTGCACTAGCATGATCCTGGGCTAGTGCATTAAACACAGAGGGTCCCGAACCGTAGTTTTGGGTCCCGACAAAAGTGGTATCAGAGCCATACTGACTGTAGGTCTAGACCTTAGTTAGATTGGCCGTTCGAGTGTCCAAATTATTTTCTAAAAGAAAATTAACTTACAAGACTAAATGAATTGCTTAACTCCTCTTATATCTCTCTTGACTCATCTATTGCTACAATTTCTTTCCTCTCCCCGCTGTTTTAACGTGGTTCTTACCTCTTGTCTGTCTTGACAGATGCCTTACCTTCAGACCTTTGGAGATTGCAACGGAGGACTTGCCGCAGAGCTGTGGAAGCTGCTGCAGACACTTGGAGGCTTCGACTGCCCAATGTATCGTGGCAGCAAGTACATGGTCAACGGACGAGATCGTGGTGTGGTCTGCCGCCTGACGGTCTACGCCAGGAGGAACACTAGAGGCAGCCAGCCTTTGGACATCTCAGTCAGGAGGATCACCTTCACGCAAGGAATCCAGGAGTCATCACGCTTGGCCATACTTCGAGTCTGCCACATCTACGCGGAAGAACTGCAGAACACCGTCTTCCGCTACCATCCCAGAGCTGCTTCAGGGGAGCTATCCGCGCACTTTCCGTCTACAAACGGGGAAGGCAATGCCACAGTGGTGCATCTGGCACGATTCACAGCTGCTCAGGAGGAGTCGCTGGAGATGGCCGCCACCGAGCTGAGGTGCGCCTATCGAACTGGGAAGAAGCCGAGAAAGGATCGCCAGATTAGAGCACGCTCTACGGTCCAAGATGAGCTAGAGGACGATCAAGAGGAAGATCGGAAGAACCGGAAGAAGTCAAGAAGATCCGAAGAGATTCCAGAGGATCCAATGAGCTCTGCCTGACCAGAGGAGCAACAAGACTGCGCCAAAGACGCACGCTGCTCGCCTTTGCACGATCCGAGGCATCGAACCGATTCGCGAGATGCGGCTCACTTGAGTATACACCAGCGGGAGCATCGCCGTGGCTTTGGAGGCTTTCTCGAGGAGTAGTTAGTTTAGGTTCGATCTAGTCGAGCTTAGCGGTTTCCCTTTTCAGAGTCGCCCTTTAGGCGGTAGCTTGTGTGCTTAGGTTCGCTTTATTTCCCTGTGTGCAAGTGTGAGCTGCAAAAGCCCTTAGGCATTTGTTGCAGCCATGCTATTAAGCTATTAATGAAGATTATTTCATTCAAAGTTCTTGAGCTGTGTTTGTTGGGTTTAATCTACTTCCCCCGTCTAGTTCTTAACTCATCTTGTGCTCTCTACCTTATCTGACCCATGGAACCTCACCAGATGGTTCAGACTCGCCATACTGCCGCAAGTGGATCCGGAGCCCAAGGATCAAGAGCAATGAGCAAACCCCTCACAGAGTAGTGCCACCCCAAGCACCTCATATTGACTTGCAGAACTTCGGAGCTTTCATGGCAGCACAAACTCAGATGATGTATACGATGATGAACCAGATGCAGACCATGAACAACAACAACAACATCAACAACAATCGTCGGGGAGGCCCGATCGCTCATGGTCATCGGGGACCATCCAAGTTGGTGAATTCATGAGGACCCGTCCGCCAACTTTCTCTGGACATGTCACGCCAAGAGAGGTCGATGATTGGCTTGGCGTGATTGAGAGGAAGCCGATCACCCAATGCAGCGATCATGAGAAGGTTTTGTATGCCACCCATCGATGGAGGGCGAGGCTGGCGAGTGGTGGGAGAACCTTCAAGAACACATGGAGCACCGAGAATATCACTTGGGAAGAATTCTCATGACTTTTCGCCAAGATCATGTACTGAAGGCATTATGGATCTGAAGAAGGATGAGTTCGCGCTCTCAAGCAAGGGACCATGTCGATGTTGACTATCTGAATAAGTTCTCCCAACTAGCTCGCTATGCTCCGAGAGGATGTCGCCCGGCTGTGTCTCGCCAGAGTCGCTTCTTGAAGGATTGAACTTGTGGTCGCAAGTCGGTCGCTTGCCCACACCTTCCTGCACTTTCGTGAGTTGGTTAACAAGGCATTGGTTATGGAAGACAAACGCAAGGAATTGGAGGACCACTGCATAGCGAGGATGATTCAAATAGGAAGCCATCGGCCACAACAGAGAGAGGGCAAGAGTAGTGCCCTGGCGGTTTAATCGTGTCCACCAAGCAGAGTTCTTCAGACACCTCACCGCCTTGACACCTCGTCCTTTTGTTCAGAATTCTCGCAACCCTACACCAATCAACCCCACCCGAGGGAACAACAACCGGCAGAGTGAACCAAGAGTGTGTTACAATTGCCGTCAGCCAGGGCATTTTGCTAATCGGTGTCCTCGAAGGAACTATCACTCCAAATCGCTTCAACCTTGGAGCAACACCGCCAAGACCCCAACGCAGAACAACCAAGGAGTTTCTCAGGAACCATCAATCAGAGGAGCGCCTCGGTCCGTTGTCGAGGTCGTGTTAATCACGCCACTTTGGAAGGAGCCCAGAAGCACCGGGCGACGTCTTGGGTAAGTTCCTAGTGAATTCAAGACTGCCTGATTCGCTGTTTGATTCGGAGCTTCGATTCGCTTGTTTCGGAGTTTTTGCAACCAAGAATAAATTGGAAGTTATGCATCTTAAGCGTACTCTGTTAGTCCGATGCGAGCAGAGCTAAGTTCTAATGTGGGTTGTTTAGGGCTAAGTTACTCATAGTGGAGTTGAGTTTCTAGCTAACCTAATTATTCTAGACACCCAAACCATGGATGTCATCCTTGGCATGGATTGGTTAACCAAGCACAAAGCCGTGCTAGATTGTGGCCGAAGAGCCGTTACAATCGAGGATACCAAAGGAAACAAAGTGGAGTTCCTAGCTACCTCAGTGCGTAATGGGCATTTGATAGTCAATAGCCTGAAGACCGTCGCGCTGGAAGATGTGCCAGTCGTCAAGGAGTATCCAGATGTATTCCCAGAAGAGTTACCAGGAATGCCACCGGATCGTGACATTGAGTTTGTCATCGATCTAGTGCCAGGAACAGCACCCATCTCGAAGAGACCTTATCGGATGCCAGCCGATGAGTTAGTGGAAATGAAGAAGCAAATAGAAGAACTCTTGGAGAAAGGTTTTGTGAGGCCTAGTTCGTCGCCATGGGGAGCACCAGTCTTGTTTGTCAAGAAAAAGGATGGAAGCATGAGGATGTGCATCGACTACCGGTCTCTCAATGAAGTCACTATTAAGAATAAGTACCCATTGCCTCGGATAGATGATCTGTTTGATCAAATGAAGGGAGCCGGAGTGTTCTCGAAGATCGACTTGCGATCAGGTTACCATCAGTTGAAGATCTGTCCCAAGGATATACCTAAGACCGCTTTCTCAACGCGGTATGGACATTATGAGTTCTTGGTCATGTCCTTTGGTCTGACTAATGCCCCTGCCTATTTCATGAACATGATGAATAAGGTATTCATGGAGTATTTGGACAAATTTGTAGTTGTATTCATCGACGACATTTTGGTTTACTCCAAGTCAGAAGAAGAACATGCTGAACACCTGAGATTAATCCTGGAGAAGCTCAGGGAGCATCAGTTGTATGCTAAGTTTAGCAAGTGTGATTTCTGGAAGAAGGAAGTGGATTTCCTTGGTCATGTAATGACAGCTGCAGGAGTAGCAGTTGACCCCAGTAAGGTAAAAGCTATATTACATTGGGAACAGCCCAAGACTGTCACTCAGATTCGCAGTTTCTTGGGATTAGCAGGATATTATCGCCGTTTCATTGAAGGATTTTCATCAATTGCTAAACCTCTTACGCAATTGTTGAAGAAAGAGAAAAAGTTTACCTGGACCCCAGCTTGTGAAGGAAGTTTTCAAGAATTGAAGAAGCGTTTGACTTCAGCCCCAGTGCTGATTCTGCCAGATATTCGCAAGGATTTTGATATCTATTGTGATGTTTAGCGTCAAGGATTAGGATGTGTCCCGATGCAAGAAGGAAGAGCCGCGTAAACTACTGCGTCAAAGCGATTAAGACCGCACGAAGAAAATTACCCTACCCATGATCTAGAATTAGTCTGCCGTGGTACATGCTTTGAAGATTTGGCGTCATTACCTCATCGAATGTCGGAGGTATACATACACCACAAGAGCTTGAAATATATTTTCACTCATCGATCTGAATATGAGGCAGAGGAGATGGCTAGAGTCGATAAAGGATTATAATCTTGGAATCCATTACCATCTGGTAAGGCCAATGTCGATGCAGATGCTTTGAGTAGTAAGAGTCACCGCAATGCTTTGGAAGTGAAAGAGCCTTGTTCGTAACTACAAGAAGAATTCGTGTGAAGCTAGAAGTAGTGTCGAAGGATTAAGTAGCAAACTTGGAAGTGCGATCTACTTTGGAGAAGCAGATTCGCCAAGCTCGGTAGAAAGACTCGAGTTCTCCGACATTAAGAAGAAGATGATGAAGGGAAGTTCAAGGACTTCACAATGGATGATCGAGGATATCTTGTGGATCAATGGATGTATCTGCGTTCGGATATTGATGGATTGAGACGACTAATTTTGAAGGAGGCCCATGACTCAAAGTATTCGATTCACCCCGGTAGTACTAAGATGTATCGGGATGTTAAGAATAGGTTTTGGTGGCGAATCAAACGAGACGTCGCAGAGTTAAATCGCCTTGTGCGACGTGTGTCAAAAGTTAAAGCAGAGCATCAGAGGCCAGCAGGTCTGTTGCAACCCTTGAAGATTCCAGAATGGAAGTGGGAAGAAATCGGAATGGATTTCATTACCGGTTTACCCAAGACTCACTCGGGTTACGATTCGATTTGGGTAATAGTGGATCGCTTGACTAAAGTTGCCCATTTCTTACCGGTCAAAACCACGCATTACTCAGAGATCGTCTCAGCGAGTGTACATGTCAAAGATTGTCGGTTTGCATGGTGTACCTAAGAAGATAGTGTCGATCGAGGATCTCGGTTCACCTCCGATTTTGGCGAGTTTGCACGAAGCCTTAGGGACTCACTGAATTTCAATCTGCGTATCACCCCTGCATGGATGGATGACCGAAAGGGTTAACCAGATATTGGAAGATATGTTGAGAGCACATGCTCTAGCAAATGCTACCCGTTGGGATAAGAGCTACCATATGCGTAATTCTCGTACAACAACAGTTATCAAGCCGGTTTGCAAATGTCACCGTTTGAAGCTTTGTATGGTCGTGCTTGCGTAGAACCCGTTGAATCGTCGAAACAATTGAACGCATGATCTTTGGTCGGATATTATTCAAGAAGCGAAGAGCAAGTGTCCATGATCGAGAGAGACTAAAGATAGCTCGATCGAGGCAAAAGAGTTATGCCGATAATCGTCGTCGTGATCTCGCCGAGCGAAGATTTTGTGTATCTCCGAGTTCGCCCCTCGAGGGTGTGAAAAGGTTCCATGCCAAAGGGAAGCTTGCCCTCGGTATGTTGGTCCGCTCAAGATTTTGGATCGCCGGAGAAGTAGCTTATCGCTTGAGCCGCCGATTGCTAGCGGAGTCCATGATGTCTTTCATGTCTCTCGCTTGAAGAAGTGTCTTCGTGTGCCTAAGAACAAGCACCGTTAGAGTCAATTGAACTAAAAGAAGACCTCACCTACAAAGAGCAACGGTCAAGATTCGGATGTCACGAGCGCCGAACCGTAAGCAAGGCGGTTCGCTTTTTGCAAGGTGCGATGGAGTCACCACTCGGAAGGTGAAGCAACGTGGGAGCGTGAAGAAGAGTTGAAAGACGAGTTCCCCAGCCTTTTCTCCAGCTAGCCTGAATCTCGGGGTCGAGATTCCTTTAAGGGGGGGAGGTTTGTAACATCCCAATTTTAGAACCTTAAAAATCATTTGAATAGTTGGTAAGGAGAAAATTCACCATTTGGATTTATTTGCATTTAGTTCAAAAGCTTAAACTTGGACTTTAGTAACAAAACAATTTAATATGAATAATTCCAACATGAACAATAGTCAAAACTATTTTATTTGGATTCTATGAGCTTGGATATATTTTCTAGAATTTTCTCGAATTTTTCCAAGATCATTTGCTATTTTCAATGCTTATTTGAATTTCGGTATTTTCTTAAAAAGAAAAGCTAATTTAAATCTCCAAATAGTGTTGGGCGAATCTCTCGGCCCAACTTCCTTTTTTCCGCTGAAGCCAGTGGCCGTCTTTCCTTGGCCGTCCGATCGCGCGGACGATCAGATCTCGCCAGCCTTCGCCTCCCGTCTCATTGCCAGTGGGCCGCCTTTGTCGAGCCGTCTTCCTCGCCGCTTTCTTCTCATGTGAGACCTGCTGCTGCATAACCGCCATGAGCGGTCAACGCCGAAGCTTCACGCTGGCGCCCAACCTCCCGTTCCTCCGCGTGCGACGACCTCCACGACCACGCCGCCACCTCAAGAACCCCTTCATCCTCGCGGCCGGTTGCGCCCATTATTCCGCAATCGCCGCCGCCACGACCTCCACGTAGACGCCGCCGGAGCTCCCGGCCGCTATAAAGGCACCCCGGATCGCACCGCCTCCTTTTCCCAAACCCCCAACTCACTCCTCCTCCCGAGCCCTTGAGCCGCCGAGAAGCTTGAGGACCTAATCTCGCCGCCGCTTGTTCGACGAGGAATTGCGCCGCCGTTGCCCCGCGTCGTCGCCGCCGCCACCGTTGGACTCGCTGTGTCGCCGCTGGCCGGTGCTCGCCGCCACGGAGGAGCCTCTAGCGTTGCCGCCATCGAGCCTGCACCACCTCCTCCGCTCCGACCTCGCCACGGCCGCCACCGCTGTCTTCTCGCACCAATGAGCACACCTCGAGATCCCGTGTTCTCTATCTCCTCAGTACCACCCATTCTCGCCGGCGAAGCCGCTGCTCATGGGACCCTTGGTTCCGTCTTGTGGCGCCGCCTCGCCGCCGTCCACGTCGGCGTCGGCTCGGCCCGTGCTTGCGTGTCCGCCCATGTGGCGCCGTCGGCAAGGCGTGCGCCACGTGAGTGCCCACGTGGCGATCGAGCGGCCGGATCGATGGCTCGGTGGACTTAGTCCACGTGAGTTGGTCACCGACATGTGGGTCCCACATGTCGATTAATTCTTTAATTCTTTTAAATTCCCGAAATCCTTCACGACGCCACCTTGCGCAATAATTAGAATTTCCTTTAGAAAAACAATTCGGAAAATTGTTAAATAATGATTTAGGTTTAAATTTGTAAAATTCATAACTTTTGCATCCAAACTCCAAATTGGGTGTTTCAAATTTCTAAATTCATATAAAATTAAGATCTAGCTAATCAAACCAAAATTATTTAAATTTGATTTTGTTTAAATTTAGAAATTCATTTAAATTTCAAGAGTTAGGTTAAAACTTGTAAAATTCATATCTTTTGAATCCTAACTCCAAATCCATCCATTCAAATTCCTAAATTCGTCTAAAATCCAGATCTATCTATTGGAGCTTTTTATTTATTTTATTGGAGTTATTTGCTTCTGGTTTTCATTTAGTTTGTTTGTTTGTGTCGTTTTGCGAGTAGACTTTTATTTCTTTGGAAGAGTTGAAGAAGAAGGACCTTTCCAAGACCAAGATCAATTCCTAGATCCTTTTCAAGGCAAGCTATGCCCTTGACCATTTTGCTTCCCAGTTTTATAAAAGTATTTTAATTCAAATTACTGCATCTTAATTCAAGTATTTATTTAAAAGCTTTTGGGTGCAGTAGTTAAATCCAAATTGGTATGCCTCCCTTGTGTAATTGTTATGCCTTGATTCCTTGTCACCCTAGTTGATAATTAGTTGGTTAATATTGTAGAACCAACGTGGGTTGGTTAGTACGATTAGACTGCTTAGCCATGCCACGAATCATTTGTCATGTAGATTGCTATATAAATTTGACTAAGTGAATATGCAACTATGTGATAAAAGCTGTGTGTACTATGTGTCTTTGTGGCATGTGTTGCACTTAAAACCAATGGGGTGGTAAAAGGATTTGAACTGAGGCAAGTGGTGGGAACTGTGTGAAAGGGTGGGTGTGTGAACTGTGTGGACTATGTGAACTATAATAATCTGTGTGTCTGTGTGATTTGGTTAGCTTGTGGAAGTCTTGCCTTGGTCAATTAAGGACCTCACCATGTGCTCTTTTGAACTGAGCTCCTGTACGACCACATGTCTGTTTTGAGACGGGCCTAGCATAGTAAGATAAGGTATCTGAAATGCTTTGTTATGATTAGTGTTAGCTACACTAATTGTATCCTGTGGGTAAAGTGTACAAACCTCTGCAGAGTGTAACTTAATCTATTGAATAGCGCGTCATGATCATGGACAATGCTCGGGGATTTGACACTAGGGGTAGATTTTCATAAAACTGTGTGGGAAGGGAGCTATGTGAACAAATCATCTAGCTATGTGAATAACCTGTTAGGCTGTGTGTGTCTTTGTGAAATAACTTGTTAAAATTATTATTGTCTATTTGTGTTACCTGTCTTTAATCTATTGAATTGTATTCAATTGCAAAAGTTGCATTTATGCAAAAGAGCCCTGAATGCCTTCCTTTGTAAAAAGCCAAAGATATGTATATATTTGCATTTACGTGGTGTGGCTTGCGATGCGGTGTGTACTCACGCTTGTTTTGACGAATCAAGCAGAGGAGGAGTCTTCACCAGCATTTGAGGACGAGTACATCGAAGGTGCCTGATCGTGAGGTCTTGATCCCAGTCGGTTGCTTGTGGCGAATCGATGGGGTGCCACTACCGTTTATGTTTCCGCTGCCGTTTATTTCCTATGTTAGCCCTGCGTGGCTCAGTATTTGTAAACTCGACCTTGAGGTCAAAACCATTATTTGTTAATCAAAGTTAACCGTTTATGTTATTATTCGCTTGTATGGAATGATTGCCATCTTTGTTGACACTGTGTGCACTAGCATGATCTGGGCTAGTGCATTAAACCTGAGAGGGTCCCGAACCGTAGTTTTGGGTCCCGACAATAGTGGCTGCCACCCTTAGGGTTTGGTTGGATTTCGTTTAGTTAAAAGTTAGCTACATTGCAACTTCGTGTATTGGCTTGTGTCGACTAGACCAACCATAATACCGCTTTAGAATCCCATATTATTGAGTACTTCAATCCTATTTGCAATTTCAGATTGCTTATTATCTTGTTCTTACTTGTTCTTCGATTGCATGTAAGAATAGACCTTCGTGATCAGGTCGATCATTCTTCTAGTAAGGTCGATAATAATCATGGAGTTGGTTCAGCGATTGCCGGGCATATTGGTAGTGTACGATTGGTAGCCAAATCGTGAGAGTCATCTCTACCCAAATCGAGTTATCCTTCTCATCGAAACATCGGGACACCCATTGTCGCATCAGATAAACTCTCCAAGATCATTTGTGTCAAAATTATTTTGAAAACAAAATCAAAGTCTAACTTTGAGTGGCCTTACTCAGCATGTCCATGATCGTGGACACGGCTATTCAAATAGTTTTACACTCTGCAAAGGGAGTATAACTTTACCCACAAGAGATAATCGAGTTATAATATCTGCTTCACACACTTCCGTAGGTGTGCGACTAAGTGATTATCATAAGGCTTTTACAATGCGTCATCCCAAAGTAGTCTTGCCTGCTAAGGTTTCACTTCTGCAAGGTTTCATGCTAAAAGGAAGCTGTAACACCCTGGCTATGCGGAAGCCATGATGTCACCTAAGAGACTAACATACAACAACAATACGGAATAATTTCGACCATTTTATTTTCCAACAATAATGCTTTAACCAAATAGAACTAAGACAATTCTCTAAAATCCGGCAGAACCTCCTTTGTATAGATGGCTAGATCGGAGGTTTAAACAGTTTAATATAGCATCATTCAACAATCAAATCATCCAATTCAACGAATCATCAAAGTACATCCAGGATAAGCTAAACAACTGTAGCATAATCAAAAGGGCATCCATAATCTTCTAATCAACCCTATTACAAATTATTGAGACTCTACTGAACCAATTAATTTCATCAACTCAATAAACCATCAACCAAACATTCTAACCCATCACGAGAATTAAACGAACCCAATCAACACATGAATAAGAACATAAATAGGTCATCCATGACCACAATTAAAACACCCACCACGAAGGATGGCCACAAGACTGAAACTAAAGCAATTATCAATAGTATGAGTTTGTGGATAATTTGTTCAGGTTATTCAGTGAGTTATGTTTATGTGACGTGCACCAAGTCTACCCCTTCCCATGCACATCGCCGCCTCGAGAGGTACCTAGCAAGCACAACACAGCAAGTGTGAGTCCACGACTCAGCAAAGTGCAATAGCAAATCAATCAATAGCATCATACTTAGTTAAAGGGAATGAACAATTCCATCATGAAGAACAACATGATATACCACAAACACATCTCTTATGATAGCATCATAAGCAGTCCAAGGGGATAAACAATCCCATCGTGAATAACAGCATTATATACCACCATTCTTCTTTTATGACAGCATCACAAGTAGTCAAAGGAATTAACAATTCCATCAGGAACAACAACATTATAGGTTAAACAACCGAATCCATATCTTATGCAGAAATGCAATGAGTATGTCATGAATGCATCTCTTCACTTAGCAATTACCGGTAATGCTGAGTAGGGTATCCGTCGATACTCACTCAAAGCCTGTGCCCTCTAGGCACAGGGAACAAAAGCCCACACTCCAAGTCATGTAACAGTTCTCACCGACCTCACCGGATTAGTTACATGACTTTCCACGGGTGTGGGGAACAAAGCCCGTCCAATGCATGATGGGGGCCTAATGCCCATCCAATGCCATGTAAGCGTCATCATCTAAACATTAGCACGCGTCGTCAGGTAAACATTTCCATGTAAGCTTCGTCACGTAAGCATCATCATAAAAATCATCATCATTCAACTATAGTATTCATGCTCATCAACGTGACCAAGTAGTAAGCATTATCATTAAACTATGGCATTCATGCCTATCAACATTACCAAACAGTAAACACCAACAATTATGAAATATAGCCACTCAATAATACTACTTGCACTTGCCTCAACCGTGAGATAGAAGACAATGACAGAAAAGCCCTAGCCCTGGTGTTCCCACCTCCTCGAAGCATCCACTCGGCCAAAGCTATACTCCACAATACCAGCTCCTAAGAAAGCAAATGAGACAAAATAAGAGCCTTCTCCACCACATAACAAAGGACCCCAGTAGCTAGTGATTATTTCAAACTCACCAAGGTGGGACGACCTCTTAATCTTGTACACTTATAATTGATCAAACAAAGAGGAGATCGTAAACGTGGTTTATACCTTCTCTTTCCAAATATCTAGTTGCCATACAACAAAAACTCCTCTATACCACCTAAGAACAAGTAAGCTCCATCGAAGGAAATTTGAGAGACTTGACCGCTTGAAAGCCAAAGCCATGTAGTTTTCGCCTTCCTTTTGGCATATTCATGAACTATGCTAATCGTGCTCTCTCTATGGTGCAAATAAAACTCGCAAGCAAGATTCTACTTTCTTCATGTAAGAGATCACCATGATGACCAAGGCGGAAACTCTATCACAAACGACTGGTGCATGAGGATTCCAAATGCAATAGATACATTAAAAGAATCCACCATACCTTTCATTGGAACACTCTGAAGGCAAGTCCGACAACTTCAGAGCGCCATCGCTAATACCCATATGCTCCTTGCCCAAAACAATAGCGATGGATGAGACCAATCCATGTCAAACATAGAAACCGAATCAGTTCCCAAACAAGTAGTTGAAATGCGATAACCATGTTTTTTTTCAAAGCATGAAAACATTCTGCAAGCGAGTTACATAGCCCAATATCGAGCCATTTCTCAGCACCCAGGCTCACATGCCTGTTGTCTCTATACCTTTTGTTACCGTCATAGGAGATGACAAGACCGATCAGACGACGCCGAGCGTCTGGCCGACCGAATGTCATGGAGACGTTGCGAAGTCGGAGAGCCCTCCACGACCGTGCACACAACGTAGCTCCTGTTCTCGACGGCGCGGGACAGCTCACTGGCGTCCCCGACGTCCCTACCCCCAACAGACGCAGCGGTAGTCGAGCACCGCACTCGCCGAAGAACGCATGGTTTCCTTGCGGCCTTTGCAAACAAAGGCGCAACACTACCACTGGCGAGGGAAGGCGCGAGCGATGCTTGGCGAGCGCGTCGGCTCCGGCTCGGGGAAGCTCAGCTTAGGCGCGGCATTCCATCGAGCGGTCGTGGGCGTCGGTGGTCTGGATGGCGTGGACCGAGCCGCACAGCGATTGGGAAACGAGAAATGGCGGCGTCGAAGGCGGGCCGAGTGGTGGCGCTGCCCCTGTGCCACGCGGGTGGGGAGTCGAAGCGGCGGCGGGCGAATCAGAGGGCATGGCCAGCGCCGAGCAACCCGGGAGGGAGAAGACGCCGAGGTGGGGAGAGCGAGGAGCGGGGACAGCGCCATCTGTTTGGAGGGGACAACTACTGATGGAGGAGGGGATCGAGAGGTGGGAGGCAGGATCGGGATGGAGGCGATGGCGGCGGCGCTTTTGATTGGGGTGGAGGCGTAGGAGGAAATAAAAGAAAGGCTAGGGTTTAGGGGATTGCCACCCCCTGGCTCCACTTAAAGGCCGACCGAACTCCCCTTGGGCCAAAGCACAACGTGGGCCTTCGGCCTAGTTTCTAATTCCCCATTCTGAAGCCAGAAATTCAACCTTAATTACATCTTTTGTTTCCTCAATTTCTTATTTAGTTAAACGGGATATTACATTCTACCCCTTAAATGTAATTAGGACCGAATTCTACTTCTGATCTGCGCAAAAGGAGAACCACTGGCTGAAACAAAACAACGATTATCACGTACCGGACTTGAACAAATTTAGATATTGCTCGCGCATGCGAGACTCCAGCTCTTAAGTCGCTTTCCTTCAGACATATGGAACCACATCGCAAATGGTGGATACCATTAGATTACATCTCAACACTCGTCTCGACCATTACGGGTCCTCTCAACACACCGGACTCAAAGATAGGGTCCTACTCGTTGGCCAACGGCTTTAATCGATATCACAAGCTTCGGACTACTTGGGTACTTACTCAGTACCAGAACATACCAGACGTTGGGTTCCTCGCGAAGGACCTGAGACGGTCAAAGCGATACGCCAACTCCCTAATCCCCGCAACTAGCGAGAACCAAAGTACCTTGAGCTAACTTCTCCCTTGGTACTAAAACACGCAACAAGCACAACACACACGGAACACTTGTCCCAACGCAACCACGAAATGGCAATTTTACACCCAAAACGGGTCAAACTCATAAGCGAAGATTCATCATGAAATTCCTTTCTCTTTCACGTAGGCAGTTTGCAATATAACACCTCATAAGCCAAAAGGGAAACCTCTCAAACACCAAATCAAATACTTCCTTTCTTCTCTCTGAACTGATAAGAACCATACATGCCAAGATAAAGCCAAGCCTAAATTGCGAAAGACATGCGCCAAATACGCAAACTCAAATGAGGATCAAGAAAACTCTTCACTACCCGAGGAAACTTCCTTATGCTTAGTCTCACATTTAGGAACAAAATTCCTCCCAATCCTTGGAATTCGAATTCATCACATACTGCACGAGTTCAAATCTCTTAAATTAGCATCCTCAAAATTATGCTCGATCCAAAATACATCATCCACACCTTTGTGGGAAGGCTCTACTGATCCCACCGAACACTCTAGGCAACTCCTTCTACTAACGAAATTAATTTGACAGAAGGGTTCTATCAATAATCATTCCACTACTCAGAATACTCCAAAATTCTATTTTCTCTACACAATCATTGGGCGTCCAAAGTACTAGCATAAAAATGCAAAGCCCAAACTTAACCTCCAAGACCTTTACATCGAACTCCCTTACAACAGATAGACAAAATCATCGGATTAAATCTCTAGTCATTCCCACAATTCCAACATACTCACTCAATAACCTCATCATGGAAACAGTTTCCTGACCAAATTACTTCCACAAAGACTATTACTCTCAGAGGGTTACCCAATAAGGCCGAGTCATTCTTGATATTAAACCAACCTTCCCTTCTATCTCATCAATTGCCACAACGATTAAATTACTTTGCATTCCAAATCCCATTAAATCTCATTGTCATGAATCACAAACACAACCTTGCATTAACAACCCAATCGCGACACTCTATAACTTGATCAAGATTTCCATACTTTCAATGATCCCAACATTTCAACATAAACTAGGGTTCTGGAACTACACTATACCATAGATTCTTCTTGGTTGTAACACCAATCAATTGTACTTAAGCAATAATCATACCATTTGAATCAAATTTTTTCTTCAAGAGGTACAGATCAAAACCAATTCATCTTCTACTACTCCTCCAATAGCTTGGTAGCAAAATCTCACCACTACAATTTCTTAACCACCACCAAACAATTGCCAAATTATGCTTTGTAAAACTTTACAACACAAAATTGTTGATCTTTCTCAAAAGGAAGAGGCGAACAAAGACGAGTTTCGATACACAGGAAAACGTTGCTCCTCACAGTGAGCACGAGACCCAAAGAAAGATTCCAATAACGATGATCTTGGAAAAACATAACTGGGATCACGGTTGAGGGTTCACACCCCTCAAAAGAGAATAGCAAATTTCACAAGGCACGCTATCAAGGACCACTTACGAATTTCATCTAATCAACGGTTGGTGTGCTCAACACCAACTTCAGCTCTCATAAACAATTGACCATTATATTAATCATGTGTGTAAAAATAATGCTAATTCTATTTGCAATCACATAAGCATTTATAAACATAGATTCAACATTTCACCTTATGTTTAGAAACCAGTTCAAACATGATTAAAGATTTACTAACATAATCTCTATAAAACAAGGTTTCACAAATTGATACACCAACAGCCATCTAGTCCTTTATACATGTTTCATCAATTTTAGCATGTTAGGGATTAGATAAATCTAGCATTTATGTAAGATCATCAAATAGAGGTTTACAAGATAGATTCATATCGATATCCACTCTCCTTAGTAACCCTGTTGATCCTAATCAGGAATAAATATATTCTAAATCACAACTCGTCAAGTAATCATTACATGGCAACAATAAATTAACAACTACGATGCATCGAGGACCTTAGTTAAGGTAAATTATGCATCATGCCAAGACCCAACTTGAGGTCATAAACATTAACAATTATCTTCTTTACTTACAGTTTCTGACTTAACACCACAAAACTCTACAAAGGGTTTTGACACTTTCTTTTTCAAAGAAAAGGTTGTAAACTCCAACACTCCAACTACTCCAAAAGAAACGAGTAGACTCAAAACTTTCTTCAATGAAGTTTGTAAAAGGTAATTTCCATTATTCAAAATACCAAACGAATCACAGGACCACATTTTCAACAAGAAAGGTAGAACTTTCATGAAAAAGAACAATCTCGTCAATAATAGCGTTTATAAGTAGTAAAGATAGCTCATCAGTCGCAAAGACAACAATTACTCTATCTTAAACAAGGCAAGACAATGCAAAAGAGCTTGACACTTTCTCTCAAAAGAGAAGCATTAAACTTCATACTCAAAATACCCCGAGAAGAAAACATAGGGGCCCAAAACTTCCACACCTTTAAGAACATGCAATTTAAAGCTTCCAATAACCGAAGTACCAAGCGATTAAACGAGTTGTGCTTCCCAACATGAATAACAAAACTTCCAAATAAAGGATCAATCTCATAAATCAACTACGATTATACTCAGCAAAACAACTCGTTATTCAGGAGATCAAAGGAATGCTTTAAGAAACCAACAAAGACCGATGAACTCTTCTCAACTGCAACGAACCAATAACCCCAGAAAACCCATCCACCACATCTGAACAAGAATATTCATTACAAACTCAAAGAAGACAATAATTCTCCAAAAGAAACTCATACTCAACACCTGGAACTAGCTGATTCAAGGTAGACACTCCATCAATCTCTTACACCAAACAGTGGTGCAACCTGGGAACCCAAGGTTACAACCACGGCCACGATCTCTCGTCATCTATTAGTATAACATATAATAATCATATAGGTATATCATAAGTATTCATAGTCAATTCATAACAGCAATGCTCGGGGCGACATAACGAAAACATAAATGCAATGCTTGACCCATTCCCATCTTACTGTGCACAGTGTGTCAATTTAATATTGGTGCTGTCTATTCCTAAGGTGACTGAAATTTTCTTACGCGTAAGTCACCTTCCTTATCCGTTGGATCGATGTTCAATCATATGGTACACCAATCTCTACACAAATCCAATGGACACAACAAGTGACTTAAACTTAAGAAAATTTCAGGCGACTTAAAACTAGCAAGACTGTTTAATATTTCAACCACCACGAACCTAAAGCCCGCTCTGATACCAACTGTAACACCCTGGCTATGCGGAAGCCATGATGTTACCTAAGAGACTAACATACAACAACAATACGGAATAATTTCGACCATTTTATTTTCCAACAATAATGCTTTAACCAAATAGAACTAAGACAATTCTCTAAAATCCGGCAGAACCTCCTTTGTATAGATGGCTAGACCGGAGGTTCAAACAGTTTAATATAGCATCATTCAACAATCAAATCATCCAATTCGACGAATCATCAAAGTACATCCAGGATAAGCTAAACAACTGTAGCATAATCAAAAGGGCATCCATAATCTTCTAATCAACCCTATTACAAATTATTGAGACTCTACTGAACCAATTAATTTCATCAACTCAATAAACCATCAACCAAACATTCTAACCCATCACGAGAATTAAATGAACCCAATCAACACATGAATAAGAACATAAATAGGTCATCCATGACCACAATTAAAACACCCACCACGAAGGATGGCCACAAGACTGAAACTAAAGCAATTATCAATAGTATGAGTTTGTGGATAATTTGTTCAGGTTATTCAGTGAGTTATGTTTATGTGACGTGCACCAAGTCTACCCCTTCCCATGCACATCGCCGCCTCGAGAGGTACCTAGCAAGCACAACACAGCAAGTGTGAGTCCACGAATGTAATATCCCGTTTAACTAAATAAGAAATTGTGGAAACAAAAGATGTAATTAAGGTTGAATTTCTGGCTTCAGAAGGAGGAATTAGAAACTAGGTCAAGGCCCACGTTGTGCTTTGGCCCAAGGGGAGTTCGGTCGGCCTTTAAGTGGAGCCAGGGGGTGGCAATCCCCTAAACCCTAGCCTTTCTTTTATTTCCTCCACCGCCTCCACCCCAATCAAAAACGCCGGCCGCCATCGCCCTCCATCCCGATCCCGTCTCCCACCTCTCAGATCCCCCTCCTCCACTGGGGTAGTTGTCCCCTCCAGCAGATGGCGCTGTCCCGGCTACTCCCGCGCTCTCCCCACCTACGGCGTCTTCTCCCTCCCGGGTTGCTCGGCGCCTGGCGCTGCCCTCTGACTCGCCCGCCGCTTCGACTCCCCACCTGGCCGTGCGGCGGGGCAGCGCCACCACTCCGCCGCCCGATGCTGCGCCCTCGTTTCCCTGTGCGCCCGTTGCTCGGCTCGGTCAACGCCACTCGACCAGTAGCGCCCACGACCGCTCGATGGAATGCCGCGCCTAAGTGAGCTTTCCCAGAGCCGGGCCGTCGTCGGCTCGCCGGCATCGCCCGCGACCTTCCCTCGCCCGTGGTAGTGTTGCCGCCTCTGCTGCAGAGGCCGCAAGGAAACCATGCGTTCTTCGGCGAGTGCGGTGCTCGGCTACCGCTGCGTCTGTTGGGGGTAGGGACGTCGGGGACACCGGTGAGCTGTCCCACACCGCCGAGAACAGGAGCTACGCCGTGTGCCTGGTCATGGAGGGGCTCTCCGACTTCGGCAACGTCTCCGCGGCATTCCGGTCAGCCGACGCGCTCGGCGTGCAGTCCGTGCTTGTCATCTCCTATGACGGTAACAAAAGGTATAGAGACAACAGGCATGTGAGCCTGGGTGCTGAGAAATGGCTCGATATTGGGCTATGAAACTCACCTGCAGAATGTTTTCATGCTTTGAAAAAAAAACATGGTTATCGCATTTCAACTACTTGTTTGGGAACTGATTCGGTTTCTATGTTTGACATGGATTGGTCTCATCCGACTGCTATTGTTTTGGGCAAGGAGCATATGGGTATTAGCGATGACGCTCTGAAGTTGTCAGACTTGCACTGTAGTGTTCCAATGAAAGGTATGGTGGATTCTTTTAATGTATCTGTTGCAGCTGGAATCCTCATGCACCAGGCTGTTTGTGATAGAGTTTCCCGCCTTGGTCATCATGGTGATCTCTTACCTGAAGAAAGTAGAATACTACTTGCAGAGTTTTATTTGCACCATAGAGAGAGCACAGCTAGCATAGTTCATGAATATGCCAAAAGGAAGGCAGAAAACTACATGGCTTTGGCTTTCAAGCAGACTGAAGTCTCTCAAATTTCCTTCTAATGGAGCTTACTTGTTCTTAGGTGGTATGGAGGGAGTTTTTGTTGTATGGCAACTAGATACTGGAAAGAGAAGGTATAAACCACGTTTACGATCTCCTCTTTGTTTGATCAATTACAAGTGTACAAGATTAAGAGGTCGTCCCACCTTGGTGAGTTTGAAATAGTCGCTAGCTACTGAGGTCCTTTGTTATGTGGTGGAGAAGGCTCTTATTTTGTCTCATTTGCTTTCTTAGGAGCTGGTATTGTGGAGTATAGCTTTGGCCGAGTGGATGCTTCGAGGAGGTGGGAACACTAGGGCTAGGGCTTTTCTGTCATTGTCTTCTGTCTCACGGTTGAGGCAAGTGCAAGTAGTATTATTGAGTGGCTATATTTCATAATTGTTGGTGTTTACTGTTTGGTAATGTTGATAGGCATGAATGCTATAGTTTAATGATAATGCTTACTACTTGGTCACGTTGATGAGCATGAATACTATAGTTGAATGATGATGATTTTTATGATGATGCTTACGTGATGAAGCTTACATGGAAATGTTTACCTGACGACGCCTGCTAATGTTTAGATGATGACGCTTACATGGTAGTGTTTATATGACGATGCCTAAAATTGGGAATATTTACATGATGCTACATGTTAATAGTTACATGATGATGCATACATGATGTCTATATGGGTATGCTTACATGAGAATGGTTACATGTTGATGGCAATAATGATGAGACAAGGTGAGCAATGAGACCACCTTGTTAATGATAACAATGATGAGTTGGTATTGTGCTTTAAACTTTGCATCATGTCATTCATTTCTGAACCTTGGTCTACGTGGTAGCCAAGGGGTTGATTCCTTGAGGTCCCCGACAGGCATTGGATGGGCATTAGGTCCCCATCATGCATTGGACGGGCTTTGTTCCCCACACCCGTGGAAAGTCATGTAACTAATCCGGTGAGGTCGGTGAGAACTGTTACATGACTTGAGTGTGGGCTTTTGTTCCCTGTGCCTCGAGGGCACAGGCTTTGAGTAGGTATCGACGGATACCCTACTCAGCATTACCGGTAATTGCTAAGAAGTGAAGAGATGCATTCATGACATACTCATTGCATTTCTGCATAAGATATGGATTCGGTTGTTTAACCTATAATGTTGTTGTTCCTGATGGAATTGTTAATTCCTTTGACTACTTATGATGCTGTCATAAAAGAAGAATGGTGGTATATAATGCTGTTATTCACGATGGGATTGTTTATCCCCTTGGATTGCTTATGATGCTATCATAAGAGATGTGTTTGTGGTATATCATGTTGTTCTTCATGATGGAATTGTTCATTCCCTTTAACTAAGTATGATGCTATTGATTGATTTGCTATTGCACTTTGCTGAGTCGTGGACTCACACTTGCTGTGTTGTGCTTGCTAGGTACCTCTCGAGGCGGCGACGTGCATGGGAAGGGGTAGACTTGGTGCACATCACATAAACATAACTCACTGAATAACCTGAACAAATTATCCACAAACTCATACTATTGATAATTGCTTTAGTTTCAGTCTTGTGGCCATCCTTCGTGGTGGGTGTTTTAATTGTGGTCATGGATGACTTATTTATGTTCTTATTCATGTGTTGATTGGGTTCGTTTAATTCTCGTGATGGGTTACAATGTTTGGTTGATGGTTTATTGAGTTGATGAAATTAATTGGTTCAGTAGAGTCTCAATAATTTGTAATAGGGTTGATTAGAAGATTATGGATGCCCTTTTGATTATGCTACATTTGTTTAGCTTATCCTGGATGTCCTTTGATGATTCGTCGAATTGGATGATTTGATTGTTGAATGATGCTATATTAAACTGTTTGAACCTCCGGTCTAGCCATCTATACAAAGGAGGTTCTGCCGGATTTTAGAGAATTGTCTTAGTTCTATTTGGTTAAAGCATTATTGTTGGAAAATAAAATGGTCGAAATTATTCCGTATTGTTGTTGTATGTTAGTCTCTTAGGTAACATCATGGCTTCCGCATAGCCAGGGTATTACAGAAGCCCCCTCTAGCGCCATGTGGGATAATAAAAAGTAGGTCATTCTAACACCTACACAACGAGATGGCATGACCAATAGTGAGACGTTGCAAATTAGTTAGCCAGGTCTATCCAACTCTAGACTTGTGGTAGTACGAAAGGGCTTTAGAAGATGCAACTTGCATAACAATCCTTAACTGACTTGGGCGACTTCCAAAAAGAACCCCTGAGCCTCAAACATTCACAGAATCGACCCCGTGCGTAAACTTGCATCCACCATCGATCCATTTTCATTCAAATCCAAACCATTTTTCATTTTATTATGTTTTTCAAATCATTTGTAAATTTCTATGGTATACCAATGCCATAGACACATTTTTACACCATAGTTGAATATTTTGGTAAAAATTCCCAAATAAAATATTTTAGGTCTAAGCATGGTTGAGCGTATATTTTTCCCAAGTGTTATAGTTCATACTCTAGCATCAACTAGATTTTTTTCTAAGGTGACATGGTATGGTCATTTCAATGTCAAAATTGGTTACACAATTGTATTGGGATTAACTATAATTTTAAAACAGGAATTAAAATTACATTGAATAAAATTAAGCATGTAGTAAAAATTTAAATCAGAAATTAAATAATTTGAAATACTAGGATCAAATATGATCAAAGGATGTAACTTGCCTTGCTCAATTAATTGTTGTTCTGAAACGGCAAAGAAATTTGGTTCTCCGGAGTCGTGGAAATCTATACGTGAAAACAAGCCAAATTCAAATAAAATTCAACACACTCCAAATTAAATGATTTTAGCATATTTATCTAGATTAGGATTTTATATTAATTTAGAAATTTGAATCACTTGAATCAGAGCTCAACCGAAGGAGAACGAGCTCTCAAAACTTTGTTGGAAACATAAATTGCTAAAAAATGAGAGGGAAAGGAATATTCTCTCGAGAGAATATTCCTTTGGCTGAATTAATAAAAGAAAAGATAGATTTACATGTGGGTCCACTTGCAAGTGAGAGAAAGGTATGGAGAGGGAGTGTATGATTGGTGGGGTCCTCCTGTCATTAAAAGATAGTGCAAGGGAACAGAGAGGAGAAACAGAGGAAGTAGGGCGGCGACTCAGGCATGCGGCGCCAGCAGCGGACGGCGGCAGGGGAGCGGTCGGAAAGGGCCAAAATGGAACCCCGGCGGTGAGGTGGTCCTCTAGGTAGTGGTGGCGTGGCCAGGGCGGCACCATGGCGACGGTAACAAGGGCGCGCGGTGTTAGCGTCGGCTCGACGGAGTTCTCTGGAGACCATCGTGAGCATGGGCTCCGTACCATGAAGGAGAGCATGTCAGGTGGCTCGGGCTGGCCGGAGAGGGACCGATGCGGCGTGTCGAACCCAGGACTAACACCCCAGATTATCTGTGTATTTTACACTAGCCCCTAGAATAGTAGCTAGTGTACAAAGTAAACAAACATGGTAACATCAACATCTCGTACAACTTTATTAATAATTATCAGAGTTATAACAAAAATGGCTTACAATGTAATGAGAAAGTAAATTTTTTAGTTTATTCTATATGGAAAATCATTTATGCTTGATTTTGGACTTTTGGTATAAAACAAATAAAGAAATTTAATACAAACAGGAACTTGTAAGAATTTTTTGGGAAAATCACAGAGCACATAAAATCCAAAAAAAATTTACATAAAGAACTACACCGGGTTAGGAACCCTCCAAAAAATGTTTGTAAGTTTTGCACTCTGTTTGCTCATGTGGGGTCACCCCCGGATCGTACCCGTTTCAAGCTAAGTGATTACGCCAAAAGCGTAACATTTAACGAGAGACGAAAACGATTCTAAGTGCCCGGATATGTGTCTCATGTTAGCTCCCAAGGATCAGTGGCTAAGATGCACATATCCTAACATAACATTGCATTCACATCCATACACAATAAACAAGAATAATGGAATCGTAAATACAACATCATTAAATTGAACCTTTAAATACAAGTTTGCATAAGAGGGCCATTCGGCCAAAAGTTATTAACAAGAATAAATCGCAGCGGAAGACAAACTTAAAATAAAAAGGGAATAATCGAGTTGGCATGCCGACAACCCACAAGCAACCAACTGGAGTTAAAGCCGATGCACCCATCGTTCTCACCTGAACAAATGGACAAGCCGTTAAAGTACAAAGTTGTACTCGCGAGACTTTTCAAGAAAAATAAGGATGTAGGTAAGTATCAAGGGAAGGCTACTACACTAGTCAATTTTCGGTATAAAGCAAGTTTTGCAATTAGATAAACCATATAGATTCAAATTGCCATTTTTTAAAACATTTAGAAAATATTGTATAACAGTAAGTAATGATCATCAACAGTATAATCTCCAAATATAATCAACACACGAATATCTCATTTGTGACACAATTCATTCCATAACAAAATTTAACACGCGAACTTTGCGTTCATGACAACATTTTAGATCTGGACAAACCAACATAATGACGTAACATTTCCAACCATAACCCAAACCAAAGTTCCCATAAGCTAACTGTGCATGCTTTCCCACAAGCGATGTCCATGACCGGGGACACGGCTATTCGAATAGATTTATTTCTCTACAGAGTTGTACAGCTTTCCCCACACGATATGAATACCTCGTACTATCGCCATGCACTCTTCCGAAGGAGTGTGACTGAGATATCATAACGAGGTCGCTACAATGCTATGTCCTAACCATCAAACCACCCGAGGAAATGACACCACGGCCGAAAGTCGCTTATCGACACCATGGGTGTACCCGTTGTGTAAGTAAGTAGCCTGCACAGCAATCCAACATACGCAAAAGACCCTTGAGGGCAAGAAAAGAAAATTTTAACATGCCCCCACTAGATTGACAAGAGAGCCATTAGACATAAACAACATAATTGTCAATCTAATTGTGTTTTGATAGCTAACACACAACAAATTATTAAGCCAAGCCATCGCCCATAAACCTGGCGTGTGGTTGTACGTAAGGCTTGGTTCATGACACCACAGACTGGTCCTCAAATACCCAGACGGGGCTACGCGAATCCGGGACCACTCCCTTCGTCAACCTATCACCCGTCCAAGTCCAACACATAACAACAACCCATCCAACAAGTTCATAATAATCAGATTCGAAGATCTGGATATTTTCCTCAAATTCAATAGAATCAAATCCATATAATCCTCAAATTTCATCAAGATTCGATTCAATCCATCGGCCGATGGACTAGCTCCATCAACCGTTTTCGACTACAACTACTAGCATGACTAAGCATCGTTCTACAAATTAGCAACCATTCCCATATAACATATATCCTTAATCATTCAAGGTAAAAAGGGTAATCAACATTCAAAGGAGGGCCAATGCAGCAAGTAGGAAATTAACTACTTCTACCCATGAACATACTTTTCAAAACAGCATGCAATGACGAGATTAAAAACCATACAAAACATTTTAAAATCAATAGGAGCAATATGATCAAGAGGAGGGTGCTCGCACCTTTGCTGTACCACTTATTCAATCTCAGGTTGCACTCATACATTACGTTCGTATCGTCGACAAATCTATCGAAAGAACGATACTACAATTAACACCAAATAAGCCGAAAATTCAAAATGCTCAAAAATGCATGAAAATTATATAGTGGGTAGGTTATGGTTTTAGATAAATTTAGATGAAAGAATTATTCCATTTGAATTTAGTATGTGAAAGTTATAGAGCTTTGAAGATCAGATTTTCTGGAAAATACGGAAAAATCCAATCGGTTACTGTTCATCCTAAATTAATTATTTGGAGAAAATTTGTAAAATAGCAGTGGGAAATATTATAAGATGAAAATAGCTGAGTTTATCTCATTTTGAGTTCTAAAACATTTTCTAAGAATTTTCAAAGTTAAAAGCATTTTCCAATGTATAAATAAATGGGTTTTGGATCAATATCCAAAATTATTATTTTTTGTGACAGTGAGGTGTTTGAAACCTATTTTAAAATAAAGTTTATTTAAAATACAAAAAATAACAAAACTGGTTTCACTCATTTTGGAGTTAAGATGAATTAGTTATGTATTTTTGAATTTATTCAAATTTTCAGTGTGCAGATCAATACGTTTAGGTTTTTATAAAGTTTTTTTCTACTTTTTACACCGGCGCTGTGCTAGTCGCAGACACTAATCGGTGGGATCCAGTGAACAGTGTGTTTTTCAAATAACTTTGGATTTAACTTCCGAACTAACATGTGGGTCCCAGCGTCAGTGACATAGTCCAAAGGACTTGGTCCGCTACAGCGCATGCAAGATCACAAGACAACAAACAACCGGTCCACACATCAGTTTCTCACACATCTCTCTAATCTCCACTGCTTTCTATGCGCAGGCCCGCATGTAAGTGGAACATTAACTCTTTAGGACAACGGTTAAATGCTAATGATTACCGCTTAACTCCTAATCATTTTGCAATAGTGCTTGTCCGTGTACGACAACGGATTTTGTGTCCCGCACGATTCACCGGTGGCTCACCAGTGCTACGCACCACAGTGGCGCAAGCTAAGGGCAGGGATAGATGCACAATAGTATTGCGCACCTGATGGTGGTGTTCTAGACGGCGGAGCTGGCCTGTACCGGCAGCGAGCCAGAGAGGAGTAACGAGAGAGCTACGGCCAAAGTGCATGTAGCAAGTAAAGCTCCGCAGTAGTCCAGGTAAGCAGGCGCCCAAGCTTCTAAGGACTACTAGGAGGTTACCTGAGCTAAGTGGAAGCTTGGAGAAGCGTGGAGTGAGTCGAAACAGCGACGGCGCCGCAGAAGATGACGGCGGCGGCACGGTTCAACATGGAGAGAAAATCCTGAGCAAAACCAGTAGGAGTGAATGGTCGGAGTAGCTCAAGGACCATATTAGGATGCTATATGAGCAAGGAATCAGACAATGCCTTACCAAATAAAGGTGGGAGATGAAGGGACTGTTCTTCGGCCAAAACTGAAATCCCTTCAAATTTGCGAAATCCTGCCATGCATTGTCCCAATAGGTTTAGGGGTTTTCAATGTCAAACTAAATGGCACGATATGACACGCAAGATTTAGATTAATACCCACCGGAGACGAAGATGACACAATGGTGTCACTCGGGTGCGCGCTCTAGAGCTTTAGAGAGCACGAAGGTGAACTGAGAGCTACAAAGCAAAGTAAGGGTTGGCATTAGCTAAAATGGGTAAGGCATCGAAGAAGAACAGACAAGGAATCCTAGGGTTGAAGCTTACTGGAGAATTGAGCTAGAACGAGTACCCCTTTCCTCGGCCAAAACGAGGAAAAGTGAGGAAAAACTAGCGTTCAAAGGTTACTTATGCTCGAAAATGTGACAGAGTGGAGGCGGCGTGAAAAGGAGAAGCTCCAGGATTGGTTTCCATGGGCGGTGGCTTCACGGCAGTGACAGAGCAGTTCAGAGCATCGTAGCCACATGGCGAAGGTGATCTGCAAACATGCCAGCGAGAGGAGGGAGAAAGAACTAACAAGTGAGCCCGCCTCATCAGTGAAACAAAGCGGCGCGGCGCGCGCGCGTAACGTTCGGACCATGCATGTGGGCCGTTAGATCTAAACTGGACTACTCAAATTGAAAGGAACGTTCGGACCGTCCGAGCGTTTAAGAAATCTGGGCCGTTGATTTCACATCGGACGATCCATACGCGAGTGAACGTTCGGACCGTCAGGATGTTCAGAGATCTGGGCCGCTGATTTTCCATCAGACGGCCCAAATGTGCTCGGTGCGGCTTGGTGCAGTTAGTTGACTCAACCGAGTCAAGTGGCTCGGGTCAGGGTCGGGTTCGAACCCAAGGAACAGTGCTAGCCTGCTAGGGTTGAGTTTCAAAAACAAATTGACCAATAAGCAGTAGGTTTGACCAGGCCTCTAAAAATAGAAATAAAATTCCTAAAAATCTGAAATAAATCAGAGGTGTTCCTCGGAAGGTCTAGTGTCCCTAAAAATTATTAAACCCCACTATTTATAAAATACTTTGTGCAAAAATAAATCCACAACCGAATTAGGTTATTGGATTGAGCTTGAATTTTCTAAGGTTTGAAAATACTCCCAAAAATTTGGGAAAAATTATATTAATTCAAAATAATTTGTATAAATTATTTCCAGAGGGGCTTCAGTAGCATTTGTTTCAGTTTTCTTATGAAGTTTACTTCTTTAAGTGTAGGTTCAACATTTGAACAAGATTTTCCAAGTGCAATAAATGATGTAAAAGATTCAAAAACAATATGCATGTTAATAAGATGCATACTAATTATCATTAATTAACTTGGGGATGTTACAACCCCCCACAAAAGATCTCATCCCCGAGATCTGGGTAGGTCGGAAGTGGAATAGGAAGGTTCTAATAGAAGATACAACATCTGTTGTCGTGATTTCCTTCAAAGATAGTGTTAATATATCCTAACAAGGTTACAAAGGATTTATATTATATTTTCCTTTCCCTTGCTTTGTTTAACCTTTCCTTTGTTGATTCGAAGGCACTTCAAACAGAAAGAAAAAGATCAGGATATTCGGTTCTCATTCGATCTTCACGTTCCCAAGTTGCTTCATCTTCAGTATGGTTGCTCTACTGAACCTTCAAGAACTTGATGGCGCGATTCCTTGTCTTGCGCTCCATTTCTTCAAGAATGCGAATCGGGTGCTCTCGATAAGAGAGATTGGGTTGCAAATCGAGGTCTTCTAAGTGGGTTTATTCGGTTGGGACTCGAAGACACTTCTTCAGTTGAGAGACATGGAATACATTGTGGACATCTAAAAGTGATGGGGGTAGCTCTAACTGATAGGCCACTGATCCTCGCTTTGCTAGAATTCGGAATGGTCCGATGTAGCGAGCTGCCAACTTGCCTTTGACTTGAAAGCATTGCATTCCTTTCATCGGGGAGACTATAAGGTAAACATGATCATCCACCTCAAAACTCAACTCACATCGACGACGGTCGCAATAGCTCTTTTGACGAGATTGAGCTATCCGTAGTCGTTCTTGGATCACACGAACTTGCTCTTCGACTTCATTGATCAAGTTCGGTCCAAAGAATTGTCTCTCTCCAGACTCGGACTAGTTAAGTGGTGTCCTACACCTTCTCACATATAGTACTTCAAAAGGTGACATTTGGAGGCTTGCTTGATAACTGTTGTTATATGAAAATTCTGCTAACGACAAGCATTTATCTCATTTCTTGCCATAGGACAGCACACAAGTTCTTAGCATGTCCTCCAAAATTTGATTCACCCTCTCGGTTTGGCCTCCGATTTGCGGGTGGTAAGCAGTGCTAAAGGATAATTGAGTTCCCATTGCTTCATGGAGGCAATTTCAGAAATGTGAGGTGAATTGAGTACCTCGATCTGAAACAATTATCTTAGGCACACCATGAAGGCATACAATTCTGGAGATGTACAATTCCGCCAATTGATTTCTCGAATAAGTGGTCTTGACAAGAAGAAAATGAGCAACTTTCGACAATCGTTCGACAATCACCCATATAAAGTCATATTCTTGTTGAGTCTTTGGAAGTCCGGTGATGAAATCCATCCCAATTTTATCCCATTTCCATTCGGGAATGGGGAGGGGTTGAAGCATACCCACTGGCCGTTGGTGCTTGGCCTTCACCCATTGACACACATCATACTCGGCAACAAAGTGTGCAATTTCTCGCTTCATCCAAGTCCACCACAATTTTTGCTTCAAGTCTTGATACATCTTTGAACTTCCGGATGAATGGGGAAAAGAGAGTTATGAGCTTCTTGGAGGATTAATTATTTAAGCTTAGGGTCATTCGGCACAGCCAATCGCTTTCCGAACCACAAAACACCTTGGTCATCTTCGGAGAAACACTTGGCTTTGCCGAGCTTTATCTTCTTCTTAATTCTTTCCATACCCTTATCATCTTTTTGGGCCATCTTGATCTAGTCCTCTAGGGTAGGTTTCACTTCCAAGACAGCGAAAAAACCCATGCTAACCATCTCTAAGTTGAGCCATTGAAATTTGTTGAATAGGGCTTCCGCCTCGGGTCTAACCGAAATACAATTGCAGTGCGACTTTCGGCTCAAGGCATCGGCAACAACATTTGCTTTCCCTGGATGATAATGAAGTCCCAAATCATAGTCCTTGATCAATTCAAACCATCTTCTTTGCCTTAGATTCAGATCGGCCTGAGTAAAGATACATTTCAAACTCTTGTGATCAATGTAGACTTCGTAGCGATTTCCGATAAGAAAATGTTGCCATATCTTCAGAGTATGAACCACTACTGCAAGCTCAAGGTCATGAGTGAGATAATTCATCTCATGAGGCCTCAATTGCCTTGATGCATATGCCACAACTCAGCCTTCTTGCATTAGAACGCAACCAAGACCATGGTGGGATGCATCGCAATAGATGTTGAAGTTTTTGTGAATATCCAACAGGACTAGCACGGGTGCAGTGGTTAGACAATCCTTCAACACTTGAAAGCTTGCTTCACATTCAGCTGACCATTCAAACTCCTTTTCTTGCTTCAACAATTGGGTCATTGGTCTTGCAATTTTGAGAAATTCTCGATGAAACGACAGTAATAACCTGCAAGACCGAGGAAGCTGCGAATGTCAAAGACGAACTTGGGCTATCTCCAATTAAGCACATCTTGGACTTTGCTTGTATCCACAGCAATTCCTCCTTCGGATAGCACATGACCCAAAAAGGTGACCTCTTTTAGCCAAAATTCACATTTGCTGAATTTTGCATAAAGTTGATATTCTCAGAGCTTTTCCAACACAAGCCGAAGGTGTTCTTCATGCTCCCTTTTAGATTTGGAGTATATGAGAATGTCATCAATAAAGACAACTACAAATTTATCCAAATGCTCCATAAACACTGAGTTCATGAGATTCATGAACAAGGCCAGTGCATTCGTCAAACCGAAGGACATGACAGTGTACTCGTACAAACCATAACGAGTTGAGAATGCTGTCTTGGGGATGTCTTCAAATCTGATCCTAACTTGATGATAGCCCAATCTCAAGTCAATTTTGGAGAATATACGAGCACCGGTCATTTGGTCAAACAAATCATCAATCCGTGGAAGCAGATACTTGTTCTTGATGGTGACCTCATTCAACAGACGGTAGTCAACACACATCCGCAGACTGTGGTCCTTCTTCGTCACAAATATAGCCGGGCATCCCTAAGGTGAGGAACTCGGTCTAATGAAACCCTTCTCTTGGAGTTCCGTGAGTTGCTTCTTCAATTCAACCAACTCATTCGGCGACATTCGGTAGGGACGCTTTGATATTGGAGCCGTTCGGGTTGCAGCTCGATCACGAATTCAACTTCTCGTATAGGTGGCATACCTAGTAGTTCCTCGGGAAATACATCCAGGAATTCACAAACCACTAGAACTTCACTTAATTCCAGCAATTCTTCGCCGCTAAGGGCATAGAGATGTGGATGCTCCAATTTCGGCATCATTTCGACTTGAAAACCAAGAGGACTTGTGAGAGTGATAGACTTGCGGGCACAATCAATTTGACCATGGTTCTAGGACAGCCAATTCATTCTAAGAATAACATCAAGGCCAACTGAATTTATCACAATAAGATTGGCCAAAAACTTGACCCCTTTGATATCAATCTCGACTTCACGACATTCATGAATGCTTCTCATTTCTGAACCCGGTGACTGAATCATCAAAGGTGCGGGCATCAAGCTGAGTGAGACTTTATGGAGTGTAGCAAAACCACTGGACATAAAGGAATGAGAGGCCCCAGAGTCAAACAACACGGTAGCGGGAGTCAAATTGACAAGAAATGTGCCCAACACGACGTCAGGTGCTTCCTGTGCCTCCTTAGTGGTGACATGGTTGACATGAGCATGACCGGTGTTCTGAGAAGTAACATCGAACCTCTGATCAAGGGATGTTTCAAGGTCTTAGCGCTGATCGGAAATAGCTTGGTGCTTCGCCGAGCAATGACTTGCAAAATGCCCCAGATTGCCACAAGTGAAACAGGTGGACCTTGCGGCCCAGCTGGGTTGCACCTTTTTCTGCTTTTTGGCCTGCCCTTGCAGGGTCTCTTGCCGAGGTGGTGGAGACACATGTATAGGAGATACTAGAGGTGTTTGATCTTGAAATTCAGGAGGAGCAGGTTGCGAAGCACACGGTTCTTGAAAAATGTGGCTTGCTGAAATTTGTGCAGCCTTCTTGTGCTTTCACAATTCCACAACTGCTTGCATTTTATTCTCCACCACAATAACCTTATCAACCAATTGTTGGAAGTCGCAAAAGTCATGTACAACAAGCGCCAACTGCAATACTTCCGATAGCCCATTCATGAATTGATCTTGCTTCCTTGCATCGGTAGAGACATCGTCTAGAGCGTAACGAGCCAAATGATTGAACTCGTAGAGGTACTCCATTACAGACTTGTTGTCTTGCTTTAGCGCGAGGAATTCACGCCTCTTGATACTCACGATGCTTGAAGGAACATGTGCCGCTCGGAAAGCTATTCGAATCTCGTCCCATGATGGAACGTGATTAGCGGGCTGCATGGCGCAAAAATTATCCCACCAGGCACAAGCGGCCCCTTCGAGTTGATTGGAGGCATAGAAGACCTTCTTGTTGTTGGCACATTGAGTGATGATCAGCTTTGTTTCGATGGTACGAAGCCAATCATCGGCCTCGAGAGGATCCTCCGAACGAGAAACACGGGAGTCTTCATGCTCAGAAAATCACCAAATCGGGAGCCATAAAGATCGGCTCCTCTCGCTGCCATTTGAGCACCTTGCACACTGGCGGTGTTCTGAGCAATTTACTGCAAGATCAGAGTCTGGTCTTGCTGACTCTGTTCCATCTGGGCCAACACTTCGGCCTCGGATGCCTGAGGTGGAGTCACTTCTTGCCGACCCACGTGCCGAAATTGCGGGTCGGGGTGCTCCGGATTGCGTCGTCGAGGATTTAGAGGCTGATCATCGGTCAATTGAGAACCCACGGGCTGTGAGTCCTCCATTACTTTCGATGTCAAATGAGTTTTATGACCCGACATCCTGTTGCCATACAACTCGTTAGCAACCGGCAAAAAGGAACGAGGGAAAAGCATAAGGTAAGCAGTTGATAGTAGGGAAAGACTTAACCTAGCATGAATGGGCAATGAAAACACATTCATGCAACAAGAAATAGGGTGCTAGAGCCCAGGTGGACAGCACAAAATCCAAATGCAAATACAGTTAGTTTTCGACATAATTGCGATACAACCCGCCCGTAGGCGACGTACAACTACTTGGAACAAAAGAGAGCAAATTATCGCCACAAAATCCAGCGTCTACAAGATAAGTACTATTATTAGGGTGTATAATACCTAAGGATAATCCCTAACTTAATCCTAAAATTGCAGAGGCGTCGTCTTCTCGTTCTTCCGCCAATTCTCTTTACCGGCGACTATTTATCGTTTCTAGTGTTGGAAAAGAGAGATGAGCAATAGAGAAAATGATTTTTCTAAAATCAAATGAATAGTGAGGTAAGAAAATAGATGCTAGGATGGGTAAGAAAGAAAGGAATTATATTACTTGTATTTTGCCAAATTTTTGATAGTTTGAAAATAAACTTTTGCAAATCAAAATCCTAATAACGTCCATTGCTACGGCTTTAACCTATTCAGTATGGCTCTGATACCAACACTGTGGGGTTACCCCGGGATCGTACCCGTTTCATGCTAAATGATTATGCCAAAAGCGTAACACTTAACGAGAGATGAAAACGATTCCGAGTGCCCGGATATGTGTCTCATGTTAGCTTCCAAGGATCAGTGCCTAACATGCACATATCCTAACACAACATTGCATTCACATCCATACACAATAAACAAGAATAATGGAATCGTAAATACAACATCATTAAATAGAACCTTTAAGTACAAGTTTGCATAAGAGTGCCATTCGGCCAAAAGTAATTAGCAAGAATAAATCGCAGCGGAAGACAAACTTAAAATAAAAAGGGAATAACGAGTTGGCATGCCCATAACGCACAAGCAACCAACTGGAGGTAAAGCCGATGCACCTGTCATTCTCACCTGAACAAATGGACAAGCCGTTAAAGTACAAAGTTGTACTCGCGAGACTTTTCAAGAAAAATAAGGATGCATGTAAGTATCAAAGGAAGGCTACTACACTAGTCAATTTTCGGCATAAAGTAAGTTTTGCAATTAGATAAACCATATAGATTCAAATTGCCATTTTTTAAAAACATTGTATAACAGTAAGTAATGATCAACAACAGTATAATCTCCAAATATAATCAACACACGAACATCCCATTCGTGACAGAATTCATTCCATAACAAAATTTAACACGCGAACTTCGCGTTCATGATAACATTTCAGATCTGGACAAACCAACATAATGACGTAACATTTCCAACCATAACCCAAACCAAAGTTCCCATAAGCTAACTGTGCATGCTTTCCCACAAGCGATGTCCATGAGTTGTACAGCTTTCCCCACACGATATGAATACCTCGTACTGTCGCCATGCACTCTTCCGAAGGAGAGTAACTGAGATATCATAACGAGGTCGTTACAATGCTATGTCCTAACCATCAAACCACCCGAGGAAATGACACCATGGCCAAAAGTCACTTATCGAAACCATGGGTGTACCCGTTGTGTAAGTAAGTCCCTTGCGCAGCAATCCAGCATATGCAAAAGACCCTTAAAGGCAAGAAAAGAAAAATTTAACATGCCCCCACTAGATTGACAAGAGAGCCATTAGACATAAACAACACAATTGTCAATCTAATTGTGTTTTGATAGCTAACACACAACAAATTATTAAGCTAAGCCATCGGCCATAAACCCGGCGTGTGGTTGTACGTAAGACTTGGTTCATCACACCGTTTTCGACTACAACTACTAGCATGACTAATTATCGTTCTACAAATTAGCAACCATTCCCATATAACATATATCCTTAATCATTCAAGGTAAAAAGGGTAATCAACATTCAAAGGAGGGCCAATGCAGCAAGTAGGAAATTAACTACTTCTACTCACGAACATACTTTTCAAAATAGCATGCAATGACGAGATTAAAAACCATGCAAAACATTTTAAAATCAATAGGAGCAATATGATCAAGAGGAGGGTGCTCACGTCTTTGCTGTACCACTTATTCAATCTTAGGTTGCACTCATAAATTACGTTCGTATCGTCGAGAAATCTATCGAAATAACGATACTATAATTAACACCAAATAAGCTGAAAATTCAAAATGCTCAAAAATGCATGAAAATTATACAGTGGGTAGGTTATGACTTTATATGAATTTAGGTAAAAGAATTATTCTATTTGTATTTAGTATGTGAAAGTTATAGAGGTTTGAAGATCATATTTTCTAGAAAATCCAGAAAAATCCAATCGGTTGCTGTTCATCCTAAATTAATTTTTTTGGTAAAAGTTTTTTGAATAGCAGTGGAAAAAAGGATTACATAGGTAAATAGATAAAAATATTATAAGACCAAAATAGCTGAGTTTATCTCATTTTGAGTTCTAAAACTTTTTCTAAGAATTTTCAAAGTTAAAAGCATTTTCTAGTGTATAAATAAATGGGTTTTGGATCAATATCCAAAATTATTATTTTCTGTAATAGTGAGTTGTTTGAAACCTATTTTAAAATAAAGTTTATTTAAAATAAAAAATAACATAACTGGTTTCACTCATTTTGGAGTTAAGATGAATTAGTTATGTATTTTTGAAGTTATTCAAATTTTTAGTGTGCAGATTAATACGTTTAGGTTTTATAAAGTTTTTTTCTACTTTTTACACCGGTGCTGCGCTATCAGCAGACAGTGACCGGTGGGGTCCAGTGAACACTGTGTTTTTCAAATAACTTTGGATTTAACTTCCGAACTAACATGTGGGTTCCAGTGTCAATGACATTGTCCAAAGGACTTGGTCCATGCGCGCATGCGCACTGCGCACAACGCTTAAGCAACCGGGTCCACACGTCAGTTTCTCACACATCTCTCTTATCTCCACTGCTTTCTGTGCGCGGGGTCCGCATGTAATTGGAACGTTAACTCTTTAGGACAACGGTTAAATGCTAATGATTACCGCTTAACTCCTAATCATTTTGCTACTAGTGCTTGTCCGTGTACGACAACGGATTTTGTGTCCCGCGCAATTCACTGGCGCTACGCGCGACGGTGACGCAAGCTAAGTGTAGGGATAGATGCACAATAGTATTGCGCACCCGATGGTGGTGTTCTATATAGCGGAGCTGGCCTGTACCGGCGGCGAGCCAGAGAGGAGCAACGAGAGAGCTACGGCCAAAGTGCATGTAGAATGTAAAGCTCCGCAACAGTCTAGATAAGTGGGTGCCCAAGCTTCTAAGGACTACTAGTAGGTTACTTGAGCTAAGTGGAAGCTCGGAGATGCGTGGAGTGAGTTGAAACAGCGACGGCGCCGAAGAAGATGACGGCGGCGGCACGGTTCAACGTGGAGAGAAAATCCTGAGCAAAACCAGGAGAAGTGAATGGTCGAAGCAGCTCAAGGACCATATTACGATGCTACATGAGCAAGGAATCAGACAATGCCTTACAAATCAAGGTGGGAGATGAAGGGACTAATCTTCAGCCAAAACTGAAATCCCTTCCAATTTGCAAAATCCTACCATGCATTGTCCCAATAGGTTTAGGGGTTTTCAATGTCAAACTAAATGGCACGATATGACACGCAAGATTTAGATTAATACCCACTAGTGACGAAGATGACATAATGGTGTCACTCGAGTGCGCGTTTTAGAGCTTTAGAGAGCATGAAGGTGAGCTGAGAGCTACAAAGCAAACTAAGGGTTGGCATTAGCTAAAATGGGTAAGGCATCGAAGAAGAACAGACAAGGACTCCTAGGGTTGAAGCTTACTGGAGAATTGAGCTAGAACGAGTGCCCCTTTCCTCAGCCGAAACAAGGAAAAGTGAGAAAAAACTAGGGTTTGAAGGTTACTTATGCTCGGAAATGTGACAGAGTGGAGGCGGCGTGAAAAGGAGAAGCTCCTGGGTTGGTTTCCATGGGTGGTGGCTTCACGACGGTGACGGAGCAGTTCAGATCATCGCGGCCGCGTGGCGAAGGTGCTCTGCAAACGTGCCAACGAGAGGAGGGAGAAAGAACTGACAAGTGTGCTCGCCTTGTCAGCGAAACAAAGCGGTGCGGCGCGCGCGTGTAACATTTGGACCATGCGCGTGGGCCATTAGATCTAGACTGGACGACTCATATTGAAAGGAACGTTCAGACCGTCTGAACATTTAAGAAATCTGGGCCGTTGATTTCACATCGGACGGTCCATACGCGAGTGAACGTTCGGACCGTTCGGACGTTCAAGAGATCTGGGCTGTTGATTTTCCATTAGGCGGCCCAAATGCACTTGGTGCGGCTTGGTGCAGTTAGTTGACTCAACCGAGTCAAGTGGCTCGGGTTGGGGTCAGGTTCGAACCCAAGGAACAGTGCTAGCCTGCTAGGGTTGAGTTTCAAAAACAAATTGACCAACAAGCAGTAGGTTTGACTGGGCCCCTAAAAATAGAAATAGAATTCCTAAAAATCTGAAACAAATCAGAGGTATTCCTGGGAAGGTCTAGTGTCCCTAAAAATTATTAAACCCTACTGTTTATAAAATACTTTGTACAAAAATAAATCCACAACCGAATTAGGTTATTGGATTGAGTTTGAATTTTCTAAGGTTTGAAAATACTCCCAAAAATTTGGGAAAAATTATATTAATTCAAAATAATTTGTATAGCATTTGTATAAATTATTTCTAGAGGGGCTTCAGTAGCATTTGTTTCAGTTTTCTTTTGAAGTTTACTTCTTTAAGTGTAGGTTCAACATTTGAACAAGATTTTCCAAATGGAATAAATGATGTAAAAGATTCAAAAACAACATTCATGTTAATAAGATGCATACTAATTATCATTAATTCACTTGGGGATGTTAAAGCTCAATACAAAAATCCAACAAACATTCGCCGAAATTGGAAATCCAAAAAATGTTTTCAAATTTTCCTCTCGCCCTTTGGGCCGAAACCGAGCCGGCCCAAATGCCCTCACACCAGCACCAGCCCGTACTCGCGCATGCTCGCCGTCTCGCTGAAATGTGGTCCCCCCTTGCCAGAGGTTGTCTTCCACCTCGCTTCGCCCTCGTTTCGCCAGCGCGCACCTTGCCTACTTCACCCGCTCACTAGTGGATTCCCGTCGCCGCCCATAGTTTTGCCCCTCACCTGCCTCCATCACCTCCGCCTGGCCTCGCCCATGCCATCTACCCCCTTAATGGCGCCTAATTGATGCTCTGGTGGAGACACCGAAGCGAGAGTGCGACTTCTCACCGTGGCCGCCTTTTTCTCATCACTCATCTCGCACTCTACTCGCTGCTACTTAAGCCCTCGAGCACTTCACCGTCTCTCTAGCTCGCCCCGCATTCCATCTCACACCTTCTTCGAGCTTCTAGCTCACTAAATCGGTGAGAACGAGTGCACTGTTCTCGACGCCAATGAGTGAGCTCGTCCACGCCATCTTCTCTAGTGAGCTTCCTTGCCCTCGCCACCTGCATCACCATGTGCCTCTTGCCTCACTGATTCTTCTTCTGTGCTTGATGTAGCTCTAGGAACCCCGTAGCTCGGACAAGCCATCATGTTCTTCACCTCCGGTGCAAACCCCTCTCTGGACATCTTCGTTCCCGACGTCCTAGTGAGCTTGAACCTCACTTGACCATGTCATTTCATGTTCTATACCTCGCTAATGCATTCCCCTAGGTTGATGAGGATTCAAACGCAGGGAATCCCCCAAATCAACCTTCTTCCTCATCTCTGGCTGCCACAACCATCTTCTAGTAAGCCGCCACCTCGATGAGTCTCTGGTCGATTCCTTCTACCCCTACCATCTTCTGTGTGCATACAAGCTAATACGCACCTCCTTGTAGCATCTCCATCCATACAACAAGCTTTCACCGAAGCCTCCTTCACACTGCCGCTGCTCAACATCGCCAAGCCTCTCCGGTCATCCCCCGACGCCCTCAAGGACCTTGGTCAGCTTCTAGTAGTCCCCTAAAGCTTTTGCGCGCATTAGATTGAAGGATTACCTAGCATAGCATAGAGTTCGTCGTGGCCGATTATGGCGACACCATAGGAAGTGCTATCACCACTGCTCCAGTGACCATTGGTCCCTAAGCCACTACGTGTAGCATCATTGTAGCCTCCTAAAGCCAATGCGAGCTCTCTCTTGCCACCGATTTGCCACAATCGCTAAGCCCACCTTGAGCTCGAGGAGCTCCACCACTTTTCTAGGGTGTAGCACCGCCTCTGGCCATCTCTCTAGCCCCCACAACCACCAGGTGGCATCGTCGTCGAGTGAGGAACCCATTTTGCCCATCCCCGCGCCTTGTCGTTGAGCTGTTCGTCGCCGATGAGCTCGCCAAGATGTTCGACCATGAGCGTAGCTCTCCCTACTATTGGTGATATGCCCTAGAGGCAATTATAGAGATGATTGTATCACGTCTATGTTTATGAGTTATTGAATAAATGTTATTCTATTCCTTGAATGAATAATCAGTTATTAAGATTGACAAGTATGTGACTTGTTGGTGAAGCTCTTTAACTTATATGATGTCGTTCTAAATGTGTCCCTAGTCGGATGTCACTGGTCAGAACACTAGTGACTTATCGACCAGCACATGTATTGATTGATGACCATGTTTCACCGGTCATGGATATAGGGATATCGAATCAATAATGTGAACACATGTTAGAGAACATAGTGTTGGATTGACCCACCTTGAGACACTCTTAAGATTGTTATGATTTTGTGTCATCAGTTGGTCTCAAGCAATGATGATGTATAATCCTTAGACCTGAGATCAACATGGTTTCCAACATGTGTAATAGTATATTTAGGGGTTACCAAATGCTACTTCATAACTGGGGAGTTACAAAGGTAGCTTTCGGATATGCTATGAAATATATGGAGGAAGGTGACTGGTCGGATATGGGATTTGTCCCTCCTAACATAACAGGAGAAATATTGTAACACCCCGATTATATTTAAGTGAGAGGAAAGTCTTTAGGGATGAGGACCTATTTGAGAGACTAGTTTTTACAGAAGATTAGAGGGGGAATTCTGCAAATATTGGACAACCTGGGCTGTGGGCTCTCGGCCCACAGCATTTGGGCCCAAGGGGGAAGGCAGACAGCCACTTAAAAGGGGGGGCAAACCCTAGGCGCCCTTCCCCCCTCCCTTGGCCGCCATACCCATCTCCTCCCTGCACCTCCTCCCCTCTAGCCAGCACCTTGTTGTGCCTTCTTCTCATAGTGTACCTCCCTGCTGCTGCCCAAAGCCGGCACCTCCTCACCTCTCACGCCCAATGGCGCCTCCTTCCCTTCTTTGTCAAGAGATCAAGGGGAAGGAGAAGAAGAGGAAGAAAGGAGGAAACGGAAGAAAGGGTTGATCTCGCAGAGGATTTTAGTGGCTCTCATCCAGGTCTTCAAGGGCGACCCTCTGATGTTCTTGCTTTGTGTATTAGTTTTGCGATTTAGGCAATGTCGGTATTAGATCGGTTTAGGGCAGTCTTTTGTGCCCGATTGTTTTGAGGATGATAACTGCGATTACTGACCTGGCCGTCTCCTAGAGAGTTGTATATAGCATCATTAGCTTTCCGTAGGTTCTTGGATCAGGTCATGCGGATCATGATATATGATTTTCGTAGCATTGCTGTTCTGTGGTTCTGTCATAATTCTGACAGTTAATGTTAATTGGTCATTAGAAAATAGTTAATGAATTTTTTAGAAGATATCACCAAAACGAAAGTTGTAGGTATTTTGGTAAGATTTCCAGAAAACTAAATAACATAAATTTTGGATCATTGTACTGAACGATACGTTAGTTTTAGTCTCGCTGTTCAGAACCCCTAACAAGATTTAGTTGTTCTATTAAACTGTTTGGTAGGGATAAAAGATGGCTGAATCTGGAAGGCTCACCAACTAGGTTTATGTAGATAAATTAATAAGCTTTCCAGAGAATCAAATAACACCCTTTTTGGATCTCTGAAAGAAAAGTTATGAATTTTAGAAGAGGATTGTCTATTGAGGGGACAGATCGATGTCATGGGATTTGGAGTTTTGGGTTGTGCTAGGGAGCGTAGTGAGCTATATATATTTGTTTCTAGCAATGTTTAGTCCAGAATTGTTATCTTAGAATGTTTATTAAAATTATTCAGGTGGGTGTTTGGTTCCGGGGGCAACGCCCTCTTCGCGTCTTCTATCCTCGTACGGTTGAGGCAAGTACAGTTAGTGATAGAATAATTAAGGGTGATTGTTTATATTTGCTGGTATTATGTGTATATTCTCTACTCATGGATGCTAGAATGATGTGTATGTCGCTGTTCATGAATGCTAGAAGTATGACTATGCTCTTTATTCATGTATGTTCCTGCTAGCTAATACATGTTTATGTTGAATAAAAGAATTGATACATATGCATCATGATATCATCTTTGAGGCTTGGTCATGTAGTGACCAAGCATTGATTTTGAGGTCCCCGTCATGTATTAGACGAGCTTGTGGTCCCCACGCTCATGGAGTGTGGGCTTATGGTCCTTGTGCTAGAAGGCACAGGTATGGGTATGCATCAACGGATGCATACTCCGTATTGCCGGTATATGCAAAGAGAAAAGAAAAGTTGCATTTGTGCATTTGCATTGCATGCGCATGTGAATTTGTTGATTATAGAGAATTGTGGTTGAATGATGATGATATAGTTGTGTATGATATTGTCTCATTAATTGTACTTTGCTGAGTCTTGGACTCACTCTTGTTGTTATTTGTGTTTTTAGGTACCCGTTACGAGAACAGCATGCATGGGAGGGAATAGTCATAAGTTTGGATGCACACTACCACGAACTATTTATAATTGGTTAAATTTGGAACATTCCTTAATAATTGAGCAAACTACTTAAAGGATTCTCTATTGGTTATTTCTTATGTGTTGGATGTTTTGTAATAGAGTTGATTAGCATATTATGGATGCCTTTATGATTACATTTTAGATTTCATGACTGGATTATTGTTTATTGTTATTAATAATTGTGCGAACCTCCGGTATGGTTAACTATACAAAAGAGGTTCTACTGAAATTTAGTAAAATGTCTTAGTTTTAATTTGTTACTCTGTTATTTTAGTAGCATTCCAGGCTCATGTTGGGCTGGGGTGTTACAGATGTCTCTGGGCCCCTCGATGTGGTCAAATAAAGAAAGTGCATGGCCATGCCACTAGTGGTCGAAGAGTCGACCACATGATCTTATTCGACACTTGATCGAGAAAGTATTGAACAGTCCATGGATGACATTACGTCTCACCTAGAGTTCAACCAGATATCGTGAGGCAAAGAAAAAATACACGAGAAGGTCATTCAGTTCGATCAGATACGGACTAGTCGTATAAAGATATGAGCTAGTCGTGGACTGATCGAACATAATCACTAAGTGGTCGAAACCTAGTCGTAAGGAGCTACAAACTGGTCGAGACTAAATTTGGACTGGTCATATAGAGATACGAGCTGATCTTAAGTGATATGGACCTGGTCGTAGATCATATTGCATTAAGGTTCGTCCGATATTACTTGTGTGTGTTCAGGAATCGTTATGTCCTGCTTGGGACCGCTAACGACTTGTGGTCAGAAAGGCTTTCTGAGTCACAACTGATTATGCATGAACCTATAGGGTTGCACACTTAACGGGTTGGAACAAATGTGTTTGGATAGGATCCGTCATGAGCCCTATACAAGAAGATGCATGAGGTTGTTGGGAGATATACGACAGAATGCGAGTTCCATCGAAACCCTAGCCGCCATCTTCTCGAGAGAGCCCTGCCGCGTGAGCTAGCGCTAGCACACTAGAGTGCGGCATTCCATCCCTAGATGAGTGGATACTATAGGGGCGCTACTGCGGTTGCTATTGCGCTTGAGGATGATCAACGACTTTGCAAGGAACGCGATTGATTACTGGAGGAGTCGATCGACTACGCTAGATGATTGACTACGGTGGACAATCGACTACGACCACGACATTAACGCGCTCTACGTTGCATCAGACTGCTCCGACTCTTCTTCCGCTGCGCTGTGCATCTAGTGGTAACGATCTATGATCTCTTGCTTGCATGGCTACCTGGTTGGCGTGGTAGAATTTTTTATTGCCAGCTAGCATAGCCTACCCGTTTCCTTTCAATGGTATTAGAGCCATCTTGTGTAGTTTTTGATCTAGATCGATCGCATATACATGATATGTGGCAGTAGTAGATTAGATTTATTACTGGTCGGGTCTAGTAACCTGGATCGGTTCATATGGATGAAGCGGTCTAGGCACTAGTTGATAAGATCGATTGGTTTTTCAGCGATAATAGGTGGGTTTGCAGGAGGTATGAGCTAATAGCACCAAATGGGACCGCCATGCTAGGTAATCGTACCGCATTATATAGTATTATGTCTTCATGTTACCCGATAGAATTGATTCTATGCATAACTCATTTTTGCAGGGATTGATGTGAATAGTATGGCCCATTGTGTATGTGATGCATACATAGATTTCACATGGCCTGTGTGTCATGTTGTGTGATAGCCATCGAGCTACATGTTATTGTATCACGGTTATCGTGCCGACATGTGATGCTTGATATTATCCTTTGTTGACGTGTGGGTCTCACCTAATCACTGTTCTTCGTCTTCGAATTGGTTGAGAACCAGACTCCTTCGTCACGTGGGCCTTCCTCAACGTGCATGTTCTGGACTCTCCCGACTGCCCGCGTATAAAGGGAGGGGTTGCCCTTGCTCTCCGCATACCAGCCACATCGTCACCGAGCCAAAACCCTAACCCTAGCCGCCGGAATCGCATAAAGAAGAAAGTCACCGTAGAGAACTACGTCAAGCTTTTCCTCCTCCGCCGAAGCACTTGAAGCTGCATTGTTGCCTCCGTTGAGATCACAAGAACCTGATCTACGTCGCCATCACCTTGGTTTCGCCGAAGCATCACCGGAGCGTCGATCCTGTCGATCCCGAATCTTCACCACCGCTTCAACCTCACCGCCAGTCAGTCCAGTGGTTTCCTTGCATCTGTGAGTACACCAACGGATCCTCATGCGCCCTCTACCTATTGCCCTGCTCCGCCATCGCCGGAGAACCACCGTTCGCCGGATACCCTCGGGTCCAAAGCCTCGCCGCCGCTAAGTGACGTGTCAGCACCACGTGTATGCCACCTCATCACCAACTCAGCCTCTGTGCTTACGTGTTGGCAAGTCAGCAGCCACGTCAACGCCTACGTGTCAAACCTAGATCCAAAACCCGCACCCAAAACCTACATGAATCTAGTTCACCATGAGCCAAGCCTATGTCATGTGGGTCCCACATGTCAGATCTACAGTACCGTGAACCCATGAGCCAACTTCGTGGACTCAGTCCATAGACTAGAGCCCCACCTCTCAGTCGTTGTTTGGGATTTTCTTTTAATTCCAAAATTATGGCTGATGTTAGGATGACGCAATAATTCTGGATTTCCTTTAGAAAGATAATTCGAGAAATTTGAAATAGTAAATCATTTATCTTTTTCTTAGATTTAAATCTTCCAAAAGCCCGTTCTTCCTCATACAAACTCCGATTGAGCCCATTCAAATTTCTAAATTCAAGATGTACCTTCACAAGATTTTTATTTAATTTTTGGAGTTTGTTTATTACTCTGTTTTGTACTTATTTATTTATTTTCTTTCATTGCGAGCAGACGTTGATACTTCGGGAGCTTTCAATGGAGAAGAAGTTGATCAAGCTCAACACCAGTACCAATACTTGTTCCAAGGCAAGTTGTACCTTAGACCATGTTGAACCCAGTTTTCCAAAATTACCTTGATTCAAATTATTGCATTTTACTTTAAGTATTTATTTAAATGTTTTTGGATTAGTTATACACCAATTTGATTATTGTATTACCATGATCTTTTGTCACCCTAGATTGGTTAATTATTAGTTGGTATTATCATAGCACTGATGTGGGTTGGTTAGATATGAATAGTCTGCTTAGCCATGCAACGTATCATTGATATCATTTGAGTTGCAATTATAAACTTGACTAAGTGATTATGGAACTTGTGTAAAACTATATGTAGTATGTTGTTACTCGTTGATGGCATGTGTTACACTTAACCAACAGGGTGGGAAAAGATTTAGACTGAGGCGAGTGGATAGAACTGTGTGATATGGTGGAACTATGGATTGGAAAAGAATATGAAATCTTGGCAATGTAGTTAGAAATTGGCAGTCTTGCCTTGGTCAATTAAGGACTTAACTTTGTACGCCATTGAACTGAGCCACAACTGTACAACCACATGCCTGGTATGGGATGTGCCTAACTTAGTAAGTTATAGAATCTTGGCATTGATTACTCAGGCATGTAAGATAGAATGTGTGCCAGGTTGGAGGTGTGGACTACTCTGAAAGTCACATCGATGGACAGTTCGCCACTTCCAGGTCCAATGGTGTGTGTCGTACCAAAGTGCTGTGGTAGGGTTGGTACGACGATAAAACACATCGGGAGGGTCAATCGTCGAGACAATATTTCAGAAAGATTTTGTTATGATTGGTGCTAGCTACACCGGTTATATCGTGTGGGTAAAGTGTACTACCTCTGTAGAGTGTTAATCAATCTATTCGAATAGCCACGTCCTCGGTCATGAACATGCTTGAGGATTTCACACGAGGAGTAGATTTTCATAAAACAATTGGGAAGGGACAGCTGCATGGGATAACTTATGCAGCTATGTGAAAGAAACTGATTAGGTTATAAAAGCTTTATGAAAATACTTGTTAAAATTAATATTATTTATTTGTTTTGAATTACGCTTTCAATCTATTATTTGTAATCAATTGCAAATGTTGCTTTACTGCAAAATAGCCACAGAAGTCATTTTCCTTGGAATAAGCCATCATCTATAATTGTATTATGTGGTACAACTTGTTGAGTACTCGGAGTACTCATTCTTGCTGCAATCATTCAGCTGAAGTGGAGGTGTAATATCCCAAATGTTTAAAGAGGAGAAATACTTTGTGGATGAGAATTTGTGTTAGAGAATGGTTTTAACTGGAAGTTCAGGGGGGTTTTCACTTGTTTAAGAGAACCTGGGATGTGGGCTAAAAGCCCACAACACCTTGGCCCATTAGCGGAGGAGGGGGCAGCCAAACCTAAGCCACCCCCTCCCCTTGCGCCTCCTCTCTCCCCACCCTCCTTTGGCCGCCTCTCCCTCCCCGTCCTGGCCACCCCTTACTCTCCCACTCTAGCACCTCCCCTGTAATACTACGATTTATTCTAAGAAAGAAAGCATTCAAAAGAGAAATTAGACATAAGAAAAAGGGGGTTTATGCAGTTCTTGACAACTTGGGCCTTAGGTCTTAGTCCAGGAGGCCCATGAGGGGCCAGCCACCAATAAAAAGAGGTGGAAACCCTAGTCCGTCCTGTAGCTACAGTAGCACCGCCGCTACAGTGCCATACAGTGCATCTCCTCCCCCCCCCCCGCCACGGTGAAGAAGATCCTTGTTGCTACCGGCCAAGTGGAGGAAGAAGGAAGGTCACCCGGGTGATTGCCCGGCCAAGAAGAAGAAGAAGAGGAAGAGGAAGAAGGGAGAAAGGAAGGGGAAGAGGATTCACGGGCTGCATCGTGATCTTCAGCGGTTCGTCAAGGGTAACCCCTGTTTTTCTCCGATTAGATGCGTGTTTAGTTATTTTAGCAATGTCGGTATTTAGGGCTGCTCAGGACAGATTAGAGTAGATCGAGGTTTTGATGTGCTTAAAGGTGGAATTAGTTCTGGACGTCTCCTAGTGTATTATAGAGGACGTCGCCATATTTCCGTGAAGTGCTAGAACGCATTATTTGGACCCCTGTAGCAGAAGTTATGATTTTATTAGTGGGACTATTCTGCAGATTTGTGGGTTTTCTGAAAGGTTTTAGTAATCTGAGTTAATCGATTAGTTAAAGGGAGATTTAGAGAATCTCAGTATAATGAAAATTGTAGGTCATTGTCCCAGATTTGCAGAAAGCTCAAGAACATGAGATTTGGACACTCGTAGTAAAAGTTATGGTATTTTTAGTGTACTGTCCAAAGAACCCGACGCGAATTCGATGTTTTGTTAACTAGCTCGGTAGGGGCAATAGATAGCAGATTCAGAAGATCCCTCAACTAGGTTTAGTTGGGAAATTTAATTACCTTTCCATAAAGTCTAAGAATACCTTATTTGGACCCCTATAGTGAAAGTTATGGATTTTATAAGTTGGCTGTCCACAGAGGGGACAGATCGGTCGTTAGAAGTTGGAAGTTTGGAAGGCGCTTGATAGTTTAGCGAGTTCGTGTGTGCTATTAAATATGTATTTGGTCCAATATGGTTGTCTTAGCGTGCGTTATAATTATTATTCAGGTGGTGGACTGGTCCCGGGGGTAGCACCTTCTGCACGTCCCTCGTTCTCTCGCGGTTAAGGCAAGTATAATTATGGATATAATAGATATTATCGAATGACATTGATTAATAATTTCTATGAGTATTTGTGTTGTTCATGATTGATATGGTGATATGATTGGTAATGTTCATGGTTTCTAAAGCTATGAGTTATGTGTTAATCATGGATGTTTGAAAGTTGTGAAGTCTATGATTATGAGCTTTTGTAGTATGAATTGGATATTCATATGCAATGTTGTTGCGGATGCATGTTTGTATTAATTTGAGAATTCATACATATGCATCATGTTGGCTTATTGAAGTCTTGGTCATGTGATGACCAAGCAACTCTTGAGGTCCCCGTCATGTTAATGACGGGCTAAAGGTCCCCATGCTTGTAAAGCATGGGCTTTGGTCCCCATACTTGTGGAGTATGGGCAATGGTCCCTGTGCCAGATGGCACAGGCATGGGTGTACATCGACGGATGCGCACTTTGCATTACCGGTAAAATGCAAAAGGGAAAGAGAAGGATAAAGATCATGTTGAGCGTATTGCATAGCATGTGTGTGTAAAGTAACTGATATGTGGTTTTGTGGAGTATAGTTGATGAGTTACATGCGTGTATGCTGTTGATGCCATTTATTATATTTGTTGAGTCTTTGGACTCATCTCTTGTTGTTTGTTGTGTTTTAGGTACCGTTATGAGATCGGCATGCATGGGGGAAAGGAAGGATTAGTCTTGTTGCACTTTTGCACGAACTACCCACCATGAATGAAAGGAAAATTAATTAGGAGATGAATGAACTGTTTAAAGTACTCTTAATGATTATTGCTTACTTGAAGTAAACTGTAATAAATGAATAGAAGTTTGGATGCACATGATCTATATCTTAGATGTTTAGTTGCTATGGATGTTATAGTAACGAATAGCCAGTTTTGAATATGTCTTGTTCATATTGCAAGTTGGATTACTTATTTATGTTATATCTGTTTGTTAGAACCTTCAGTATAGATAACTATACAAAGGAGGTTCTGCCAAAATTTTGTAAGGTGTTTTAGTTTAATTTTGTTTAGTTTATTTAATTTAGTAGCATTCCAGGCCTTTGTTTGGCTGGGGTGTTACATCCCCTCTCATCTCCTCCCCTCCCTTGATGGCACCTCCTCATCTCCCTATGCTCCTCCCTATAGCCGGCTAAGAGGAAGATCAGGAAGAGCTATTTTTGGGGCTGCTGTGCAAGGAGAAGAGGGAGAGGGAGAAGAAGAGGGGAAGGAGGATCTTCGTGAGGGCTTCAGCGAGTTTCAACAGGGAATTTGTGGGTAAACTCGTGATCCCCAATAGCAATTACCCTTCTTTTCCATGTGATTTGAGGTTAGATTTCAGTTTTGTAACTGCTGTTATAGATCGATTGTTTCCGTTGTTATGTTGACGCGCGAAATTGAGTTAGTTCCAAGCGGATCCAATGTTTAGTGTCTCCTAGACTTATGTGGGATTTCGCGTGGGATTTCCAGACAATATTAAGTTGTAATTTTTGGATGGATAATGAATTAATTATGATTTTTTCAAGTTGGGGTGCTTATTTAGTCTCAGGATTCGGGCAGCGAACGTAGTTCTATGAATTAAGGTTTGTAGATGGATGAATTTAGTCAGTTGATCTCCATGAGTTATATATATAACTTTATGATGATTCTAGGAAGGTAAAATTCATAATTTTTGGACATTTAGAACGAGAGATATGAATTTTTGAAGTTAATGTTGTAGTCTGTCATTCTGTTGTGGACAGTAGAGAAAGACTTGGCTATTTGCAACCTTTGTTGTACACTGGGGATAATTGTAATAAATTTATTGAGAAAGCTAGTTTTTTTGTAGTTTCCAGAGAGTCTTATAATAGTGGGTTTGGATGTACCAAATAAAAGTTACGATATTCCTAAGTCAGTAGTACTGAAGATGACAGAATAGTCTTCGGGAGTAAGAACAAAGGCTTAGATGAGATAATTCGATCTTTTGGTCACCTGAGAAGTTGTAGCTATGCTTGTGAAGATTCCAGGAAATTTGGATTCATGACCTTTGGAGTTTTGACTCAAAAGTTATGGATTTTCCTTTGATAAATGTCTCTTTGGACAAATTGGGATTTGGGAGTGTATCGGTTGAGTTTCGGGTTGCGGTTAGGAGCGATTGATTTCAGTTTGTTCCATTGCTATGCTGTGCACTTTTGAATGGTATACTTAGTATAATTTACGGTTGCCAGGTGGTGGTGAGCACCGGGGCTAGAGCCTTCCTATCGTCGTCATCCGTCTCACAGTTGAGGCAAGTACAACTAGTGGTAGAACAATTACAGTGATTGATCATGAATGTTTGTATTGTGATATTGTTATTATTCATAAATGTCGCTGCTAGTCATTACATGTTTATGTTGGATAAATGAATAGATTCATATGCATCATGTTATTATCCTTGAGACTTGGTCACGTGGTGACCAAGTATTGATTTTGAGGTCCCCACACTCGTGGAGTGTGGGCTTATGGTACATGTGCTAGAAGGCACATGCATGGGTATGCATCGACGGATGCATACTCCGCATTACCGGTAAATGCAAAGAGAAAAGAAAAGGTGCATCTGTGGCATTTGCATTGCATGAGCACATGAGTTGACTTGACATGAAGGATTGGGATTGATTTATTAGGATAAAGTTGTTTATTGAATTATTGTGTTAATTGTACTTTGCTGAGTCTTGGACTCACACTTGCTGTTTGTTTATAATTTTAGGTACCTCTTACACGGACGTCATGCATGGGAGGGGGTAGAAATAAGATCTGTTGCACACTGCCACGAACCACTTATGAATGATTAATTTTGGATTAGGAATTAATAATTGAGCAAACTGCCAAGATGATTTCTATTGATTATGTCTTATGCATCTGTTGCTTTGTAATAGAGTTGATTAGCGTCCTATGGAAGTTTTCATGATTATGATTTAAATTGGATGTTTGAATTATTTGATTATGTTATTGATATTTGTTAGAACCTTCTGTATGGTCAATTATACAAAGGAGGTTCTGCCGAAATTTAGTATAATGTCTTAGATTTTAGATTATTATTTTGTAGTTTAGTAGCATCCTAGGCTCTATGTTGGGCTGGGGTGTTACAGGAGGAATCGTCGCCTGCTTTCGAGGAGGAGCTTTACGAGGATGGTGATCGTTAGGTCTTGATCCCAGTCGGTTGCCTATGGCGAGTTGATGGGTATCCGTTGGAGTTTCTTTCGTTCCGCTGTCGTCTCTTTATTTAGTGTCAGCCCTGCATGGCTTAATAATTGTAAACTCGATCATAAGGTCAAAACTGCTATTTATTTAATCAAATTAATCGTTTATTCTTATATTCTTCTTGTGTGGAATGATATTCATCTATATTGATATTGTGTGCACTAGCTTAATCCTGGACTAGTGCATTATACACAGAGGGTCCAGAATTGTATTTTTGGGTCCTAACAGGATATCCGCATCATCCTCCCCTTCTTCAAGAAAAGTCGTCCTCGGCTTTTGATAATCTGAATGAGTACTAAACAAAGAGAACAACGTATATGCTTGGTATATGTATGAATAAATTATTGTTTCATTCTCATTGCCTTTCACAATCAATTCAGCACAAGAGCAGCCATAGGATATGTATCGTGTATAAATGGCAACACTCCTTTCATTGACATCATTCCCCCTCCCATGAGAAAAAGGCATTCTCCACTTTTCTAAGCATGCATGCAAATTATGAATGGGCAGTCCCAAATCATGTTTCAAATTGCACAACTCACTCTTATGATCATATTGCACCCTCTCAACATCAAATCCATGTAAAGTAGGCAAGAAAACTTTTAGTGTTCCATGCTTCAACTGCACTACTCTGGTTACTTATATATGTAAGAGATGAACAAGTAGGCATCATTTTTTGTTCTAAATAGTAGACACTCTTACTCATCTCAAAGTGATCATGACATTGCTAAATAGATGGTTTGCGCAAAACATGCAATTTCAAATCAATAAGCTTAACATAGGTAATGCATATTCGATAAACATGAAACTTGTTGTCTACACCATAATATTCAATCAAATTGAATTTACAAGTGTAGATGTAGCTACTAACTACAGATCTTAAGCATTAAATTTTAGAAACCTTTTCGATCACACTAGATTGCTCTATAGGCTTATCGGACATGATATAGCACAAAGAATCATTAGGGGATATTCTAGTAAAAACTTATTTATGAGTAATCAACTCCATATTATGTAAATTAAGCTCATTAAATTCAAAACATGGAATCATCAATGGAACACAAGATTTCTCACTTTTACTAACCTTTTTTGACGAACGACAAATTCAACACCAATATTGTTACCTTTATCGACCTCCTCAATTGATGTAGGTGCCATAGGTATCGCATATTCATGATGTAATCGTGGGGCATCAAGCATTCCCTCTCCAACTGGTTATCTCCTCATCCTTCTCTTCCAGTGATAAGGGTTCTCGAATGTTCAACTCGTCGTCTTCATTATTAACCTGCACAATGTGAGAAACAACACTAGAACTAGACAGTAAGGCGTTAGTTTTAGAAATAACCTCACTTGTCCTATTATCTATCTATCTATCTATCTCTCTCTCTCTCTCTCTCTCTCTTATGTTGGTGTATCTCACACTTAATTTGGATGCTCTCAACCTCACATATGGTGGAATCACACAAATCATTCTTTTATCGCTCCCACTCAATTTGGCTATGTGACTCTTATCCTCATATAGATTTTGATGCATCTCATCCTCCATAGATCGTGGGGCAGCAATGGTGCATTCACCATCAACCACGACCTCATGTGTTGCATGTAGCAATGGGCAGCACTACATGGCTCCTCGATCGAAGGGAAAGTCCCATGCTCAACCATCTCCTTGCTCTTTCTTCGATGCTCCATTGGTGACATGAGAGAACTTTGCATATAGAAACTAGTAACAACCACATGAGTGTCTCTTCTATGACTGGAGCTTCCTCTTCTTCTCGTTCAACTAAACGCGTGACCTCCTTGGGTGACACAACAATAGGGGTCTCTCATTAGTTCTAGGTATCCCAAGAGAAAACCTAGTTGATGTACTAGATGCAAGAGTAAAGTTTCAGCCCAAATTCAACTAGGCTATACGCTGCTCCTTAATTGTCTTCTCCTCCTCAAGAGAACAATTCACAAGATCATCCACACTACTAAAATATTTATGTTGAAGTGTATTAGCGATCTTATAATTCAAACCTTCTTTGAAGTATGTCTTCTCTTTAAATGCACTAGTGATACCGACACGATGCATTGCACAATTTAGCTCAACATAGTAATCTTGGATAGCTTTGCACCCTTGTGTAATGCTCCCCGCGTGGCGAAGTAGTTCTTGCTCATAATAGAGTGGCACAAACTCGCTTCTCATGACAACCTCCAAATCTAACCAAGATGCAATGAGCCGTCTCCCAAAAAGTTGTTGCAACCAACTATAAGCATAGTCCTCAAACTCCATTGTGGCTCGCATCACCTCTGGCCTCGGGAAGCTTTTGAAACTTGAACACCTACTCCATTTTTCCTTCCCACTCAATATACTCCTCCATATCATTACTTCTATAGAAGAGAAGTTTCATTTATTCATAACCTGCCATGATAAGTAGCAAACAGAACCAACAAGAATAAGTGCAATTTATGTGGAATCTCTCATCTCACCCCCTCTTACCAACTAAAGTTGTTATGCTTTCTTCCTTGGATTGAGGTGTTGCACGTACTCCAGTGATGGTAGACAATCAAATGTGATATATCAAGCGAATTGAAAAGTCCAAGTGTTGTATAACAATGTCTTATATGTGGAGCTTGGAGAGACAAGTGTATATCTATGCAATCTGATATTTTAGATGTTCTAAAGCTAGGTAGCAATCCAAACTAGAATCAATGCCTAGTTGCTGGTCTCAAGATATATGTGATGAACAAAGCAACTCACACGCAAAGATAATTTAACTTGATGCAATCAAAGGAATGAGCTAAACAAAAGATATGCGGACAACACCAATAACTCATATTGCACAAGTTATAGAGAGACGATAGCTAATTGCTCAAACAGTGAATTACAGCACAAGATTGCTCAAAATAACAAACTAGCACAATCTGAACTTTAATGAGAACAATAGGGTGTGTTTTCAAGAGGAGATCAGCCAAGCACCTTTTTTTCCTTTTCTTCTCTCTTTTTTTTGTACTCGGTCAATCCAAAGTTATATAGTAGCACTTAAAACCCTACTTTGGTTCAACAAGCATAACTCACTAGATCGTGCACAGAGAGGATATATGAGTAGCCCTAGAGCAATATCAAATAGCTACTCTCAATAGGGTCAAAGTATTTGCAAAAGGATGAATGGCTCTCAACTGATTTAAGTGAAACACAAAATATGCAAAAACAACACCTATACTTATCTCGATTAAGCACAAGGTGGCTAGGGTTTCAAAATTTTTTGTTTTTGTTTTTGATATATGGGTGTAAGATCGAGGAGGCCGACTAGAGGAGGTGAATATGCGGTTTTTTTTAAAAAAAAAACTTCTTTGGCTAAAACCGAGTTTATGCAGAATTGTAAATCAATTCAGTTTTGCACAATTAAAGCATAAAACAATTAGTCTTTACTAAGTGTACCAACAATATGAGACTATATAAATGATAGCAATCATATACATACAAGTAAGCAATTTAAATACAAGCAATGTAAATTGCACAAGGTAAAGCACAAGCAATCAAACCACAATGACACAACGATGTTTTACCGTGGTGATCGGAAACTTGTCGGTCTCCCCTAATCCACGTTGAGGTAAGCCCAAAATCAATTGGACCGGCTCCACGAATTAAGCCAAACCCTCCGAGATAAGTCCAACCACTTGGGCCGGTTCCAAACCGAACCAACACCTCGCTCCACTAGGGTTGCTCTTTCTTCCACTCCGGAGATGACGAGCACCACACCACTCACAAACCGTCGGGCCTTCTCACAAGCTTCTTTGAGAAGATCACTGGACCAATGACGCCTCCACACCGTCTAAGTGTCGGCAAACACCAAGAGTAACAAGTCTAGAACTCTCACTTGAACTAATCAAGTGTCTAAGCTCAAGTGGATACTCAATCCACTACCTAATGCAACACATGCAATTAGGGTTTGCCTCTCAAATCTCACCAAGTGCAACCCATGCACAAATGAGAGTAGAGGGCTTGCTCTTAGCTCAAGGAAGTGTATAATGGCACCAGCAACCTTCCACCAACCGGCCAAGGTGGGTATTTATAGCCCACATTCAAAAACTAGCCGTTGGGGGGAGATTCCAGAGAATCTGGGCGAAATCGGTCAGACTGCCAACTAATGGCCGGTCGGACCGCCCCCAGATCCAACGGCTATAAAACTAGCCGTTGAACACACAGTCGGTCTGACCGCCAACCAATGACCGATCAAACTGCTCACCGGTTAGACCGCCCAATAGACACCGGTCAGACCGCTCCACAAAAAGTGGCTAAGGACCAGAAAATCACTTCTCTAGAAAAAGCTGACCGGGTCTTTTGACCCGGAGGTCCTGTCAGACCGCACCAACCATGCCGGTCAGACCGATACACAATCGGTCAGACCGTTGATACTAGCGGTCGGACCACCAGCAGCCAACCATGCTAAAAACAGATATGATCTTTGCACCAACTCAAATTTGCAAACCACATTTGCCAATTTGATGCAAGATGCACACAAGGTTAAAGGCAAGATTCTCAACAAGTTGCAAAACACATTTGCCGACTTTTAGAATCAATGCCACAAGGAATAAGGTACATGGACTAAACCCGTTTGCAAAACACATTTGCAAACTAAAGTCACATGCTACAAGGATTATACATGAGCCTCAACTATTTGCAAAATACATTCGTAAATATTGGCAACATGCTAATAAGAGCTAAAGCAAACACAATGAGCTATCAACACATGACTAACTCAAGCTACTAATCAAGACCCCTCTTAATAGTACGACAACCTATACTAGCAATCCGATCTTCCAACCAAACACCAAGACCAGTAAAAGACTAGGAACAAATCCTTCGCCCTAGCTAGTCATACCTTTGCCTTGAGCAACCACATGAAACTTGATGACACACATCCTCACTTCAAGTCCAGGTTCTTGACTTGAAAGCTCATCAACACATGATGAGTTCCTTTACTCGGGAACTTGACTTGATGCTTATCAACACATGATGACATCCTTCATCCTGAGTCTTGATATGCATCAACACGTGATGCATCATTTATCCAAGCTCTTGACTTGATAACAATCAATTCATGATGTCATCCAAAGTCTTTATCATCATGGAACCTAACCTGCTAAACCAACTCATGGAAAATGTTAGTTTCACAATATGATTATCATTAATTACCACAACATACCATTAACTCATGATGGTGGGCCAAGATACCACAATTTTTTCCTCTTTGGTAATTGATGATAATCACTTCAATTGCAAGTAATTGAATATAGATTGGTATGAGTATATGAGAACTACACAAGTTATATATACTCAATATGAGTGTATACGAACTACACAAGTTGTATATACTCAAGGGATACGTTTCAAAGTAAAGATCCTTAATATATATGTGGAAACATGAATATGGGTCAATACTAATGAAACCACAAAATATAGAGTGAACTCCCCCTAAATGTGTGCATACCGAAATGTGTAATAAGAACATATGCACATATTCAAGTTAAACTTTTGGTGGAGTTCATCCTACATTTTAGATCCGAGGAATGCAACAATATATAAGAATATGATGTCAAAAGCATACCTCGTTGATTTTCACCTTTATATCCAATTGAGACTAAGCAATAAGTATATCAATAAACATGTTAGTCTCACAAATAGACTTGTCATTAATCACCAAAATACTCCATTAACATATAATGGCGGGTCTAGATTCTTCAATGGGCTCAGCACACATTGAACTAAGGTACTAGAGCAAGACTCACAAACTTGGAATGAACTAATATGCAAAAACAACGATTCACAATCGACCGACACAAGTACTGAAACTTGTCGGCTCGAAAACACCTAAAAGGAAGCAAAATTTGGACACGGCCAATTTATAAAATCTAATAAACAAATAGATAGGCTGCGTTCTAAACTTTCCAAAAAGTTCAAGAACACCCTAATCAGACTTCGGACGCAAAAGCTATGACCATAATACTGAACAAAACACAAATTGAACGAACGAACGAAAACTAGAGTGACGCAAAGAAAAACACGACCAACAACTAAAACGAAGGTTCTAATGTACTAAAACCTAACTAAACGCACCAAAATAATATATTGAAACTACAAGTTAATTATTTTTTATGGTTGTTTTGTGTATGGGACTGGAAATAAAACTATGACTAAGGGTAAATAATTCTACTGTGTCAACCAAAGCTCTGATTCCAAGATGATTCGAGTGAACGATCTTCACAATGTAGGATCAAGGGTAACAGGTGATCTGTGCAACCTGACAAAGTGATGGCGCTAACCACTGTCTCAATTAGAGCTGGGACTTGGGCCGGGCTTTTCTGGGCTCGCCCGAAGCCCGGTCAGCACGGCACGGTCTAAGCACAAAGATGGCACAAGACGCGTCGTCGGGCCGGGCACAAGACGAACGCCGGGCGGGCTGGGCTCGAGAATGACCCGTTGAGCTGCGCAAGACGCGACGCAAGCACGACCATTTGGGCCATGCTTGGTAAGAAGCACGACAAAAAAGCCCAATCCTCCAATCCTCCCGGCTGGCCCAATCCTATCCCTCCCTAGCCTGGTAGCCTGGCCCAATCCCGCTCTTCCCCCCACGGCCTGGCCCAACCCTAATTCCCATCCCGGCTAATCCATATCCCCAATCCCACACACCGCCTCCAGCCCTCCACCCTTAGTTCCTCCCCTTCCCAAGCACCGCTTTCCTCCTCCCTCTCCGACTCTCTCCCCACACGCCGCCTTCCTCCTCTCGGCTCTCCTCGCCGAGAGGAATGAAGATGGCGATGCCGCCGCCATCGCCGCCTCCATTGTCTATAGTTATTTTGGGGTGGGCTTGGTGCGGCCGCACACGACAGGCTTTGGGCTGTGCTTGGGCCTGATCGGGGCGAGGTGGGCTTAAGACGCGGCGCAAGACGCGGCGGAGTGACCGGGCCGAACCGACACTGACACGACGCGCCCGGCACAGTGGGCTCGGATGGGCCAAACGACGGCATGGCCCAATGCCCAGCTCTAGTCTCGATACAACAAACTATGACAAAAGAATTTGTCCAACCACACGCTTTGATCAATGTTTACTGAACCATGCAAAGGTAGATGTGCAATTGCTCCTTCAATCACCGAAGAAATCACAAGAACAACAACGGAAAGAGATAACTCAGAGATGCTCCCAATTCCAAGGGGGCAGCTAGTGGCTTTGCACAAACCCTAAGAACAACATTAATAATGCTTCTCTAAATAATTAGATACACTTTTCGTAGCACCTAAATCAACCAGAACAGGTGTGGTATGTCATGTTGTAAGCATCTAAGCCTCCATTTCATTGGTAAGCGTGTTTCGATGATTAATGACATGCAAATCATCGATACCAACATGGAATAATTCGGAATTTGCCATAGTGAATAGATGGATTTCAGGATTTGCCCTCCTATGTGTCTATGACATGTGGGCCCTAGACCCACATGTCATAGACACATGGAGGGCAAATACTGAAATCCGTCTATCTCATAATAGCAAATTATGAAATCCCCCCTTTCTTGCAATTGAAGTTCTAAGGAAAGTTAGGTCTTGGGTCTCGGTGATGGCATGGTTTGATTCTTGGGCAAGTATATGGATCATCAAGTGTGCAAATGATGGCAAAGCATGGAATTTATGAATACTAAGGACCTTGCGGCTAGAAATGATCCAAGGAGTCGAGTATAGATCATTTTAGTTTATAGGTTTTGGCTTTTGCTTTGGTTGTACTATTAAAGGGGGTTCAAGGCTTGCAGAGTACTAGATTGAGCTTGGTTAGGTAGTTGTGGTGCACACTAGGTCTTTCTAAGTCAGTTCTAGTCAAAGAGTGCCAACGATCAAGGTTTGGTTGTGAAGATCTCGAAAAAAACTTCAAGAAAGCCAGATTATCTTAGTCAAACATACCATTGAGGTGTACCATCTCAACAGAGAGGTTGACTTGGTGCTTCTCAGAATTTGTACAGAGAGGGATAATTTGGGTCCACCCAGACTATTGGGGCGTACCATCTCAATAGAGAGGTTGTTTTTTATGCTCTTTGGATTTTACACATAGACGTATTATCCAGGTGGAGGCATACCATCTCATCAGAGTGGGTTGTTTTTTGACGAGTTGAGGAGTAGATGATCTGGGTCAAGCCTGTACCATTGGACCAGAAAGATGCTACACAAGGGCATCATTGGTCCAAGAGGGTTCAAGACTAGTGCTTGTGCTAGGCGGAAGATATGGCCTAGGGCGGATGATCCGGATCGAGGCATATATATACGGGCCTATGCAATGGATATTTTTTTGACCATTGGAGCCGAGGACAAATACACAGAGGCAGATGATCCGGGTTAACAGAAGAAACTTTTTAGGAACTGTGTCTACCAGCTAGTTTTTGAATGAAGAGGCTATATAAGTGGACATTGGATGTTCATTTTAGCTCTCTTGAGAATCCATTACTACAGTTAGCATATTGAGGAGTTCAAGGGCACCTTTGAGCTTGGATTTGAGCTTCGATTAAAGATCTTGAGTGCATTTCAGAGCTTGTGAGAGTAGATTACAACTAGTTGTGTGATCACTCCTAGTTGCTCGACCTTGCTGGATGTCTTTTGACTTATTACCCTTGGAAATCGGTGTTTCCTAGATGGCTTGGAGGTGTGATCTTGGTGACCTTCCGATGAGGGAACTGTGGAAGGCACTAGGAGGGCTATAAAGGATTAGAACTCACCTAGTCGGAACGGAGAAGAGTTACCATGAGTTGAGAATTTGGGTCCTTGCGCAGATTCAAGTAGAAGCAATACTCTTGCAAGTGCTCCAACCAAGAGTAGAAGAGAACGCCGAATCTCGGAGACCTTAGTAAAAATGTTGGTCATGTCTGCTAAAAAGAAATGGTTGTGTCGTGCCCCCTTTCATATCCACTTTTACATTTCTTGCTCTTTAAATTTGTAGATCACTAGACTTATGTAGGATTGGAACTTAGGTCGCAAAACTTCACTAGAGTTAATTGATCAAACTAGAGACATCTTAGGCACATTAGGTTGGGTTTGAAGGTTAGAATTTAAGTTGGTCATAGTTTTAAAAAGACTCAATTCACCCCTCCTCTTAGGCATCCAATGCACTTCGCACGTCTATGACACGTGAGCTATGAGGCTAAGCTAAGAAAATATGGCCTACGGCAAATAAAGTACCAAACATTGACTAGAATATGGTGTTTTCAAATAAAGATAAGGGTTTATGAATTTTCTGCATTTTTTTCTCAAAACAGAAAATCGAGGTTTTTACATTGAAATTATGGAGGAAGAAATTTGACGATTCATTGGACAGATCAGCTGGTCGACTGCAAAAAGAATATTACAAACCGCCCAAGGGGGCAAAACAGGACCTGCCAGTTTCAGAGGGAGGATTTACAATACAGAAGATCTGCATACCAAAGTAACACAAAAACAAGCAAATTCATGGGGAAAAACCAGCAAATTGACATTCCTATGGACATTTCACATTTGACTTCGTAAATTGGATCATTATTCTGCTGTCACCACACACTAGTCCGTTGATGCATTCATACTGCCTGCAAAATTGCTGTGTTCGTTAATACAAAACAATCAATCACACCTTACTTGCTAGAATTCAAAACACATCGTAGCAAGATTTAAGTAAACGAATTGGAATATTAAAATCTTTAACAAATGTTATTAATGGGTTACCGAAGGAAAGGAGTTAGTAGCTGCATTCCTTCTTCCCTCCTAACCCTGACCTGCTAAAAGAACACTGTACAGCTTCAGTTAGGTACATATATAGCGATCATTTTAACCCTGATGTTGCTACACCAAGCTGAAGATGTCTACTAGATCTACTAGCAGCTGCTGTGACAAGGCCATTTTCATGAGGATAGTTGTCATTGCTTTGCTCCTACTAACCCTTTGGATTCTTTCACTTGTACCACCTTCACCTATAGCTAGCTCAAAGAACACTCGAAAATCTCGGTACATAGTTATAAGTGGTAATCTGCAAAAACTCTGTTCTGTCACTTTTTTCTCGAGCTTTAGTCATGCATTTCTTTTTCGTGCTTTTTACAACTTCTGCAGCTTATAAAATTTGTAGTGTTTCCGGAATATTTTGGCTTTCTTGGGTTTTTTGGCATTTTGAAGGATATAGTGCCCCACATTGCCTTTTCATTTAGTCTTTAAATAGTTCCAGAATATATGCTCCTCATGCCTCATTGAAATTTACAATTTCCCTTGAAAATTCAAAATATGTACAGAAACAAAAAGATTTCAGCTCTGAACAATATTGACAGGTTGCAACAACTACTGCAATGTGGCTTGCTGCTACTGTAACATTCACAGGTTCCCACCAGTTTGTGAGAAGTGCTGCAAATAATTTGAAGTACATGAAGAATATGGCCTTGAAGTCCTTGTTGGGAACAGGGCATGAGCTTATTTCCTCTGCAATATCACAAAGTCTTGAGTTTCAACTACATGGATGAGCACTCCAAGAAATTATTGATTTTTCTAGTTATTTTGTATGTTATATTGAAGCAATAGTTTTGAATTTGACAATATCAGAGCTACCCTTGGTGGTTCTTGTTAACTAGTGTCATTCAAGCACCGTATAAGCTAGGATATCAGCAGCTACAAAAGCATGAAAGATAACATGACACAACTTCTTCATTTTCCAAGGGAAATAGTTATTTTAACCTATTTCATTGTCAAATGGTCTGAAGAAAAACAAGCAGACAAAGCATTACTCTTATCCACTGTCAATTCAGGCATGAAGCATCACATTAGACTAGCAGTGCTAGTAACTGAAACAAACACTGTAAGAACTAAAAGGTCTACGCTGGTGTGAGACAAGAACACATGCAATGAAAATATTCTCAGGGATACTAAGAGTGTTACCTATATTTCTCTTTGTGCATTGTCGGTAAATCGCCAAAGAAGGCCTCCGATAATATTGTTTATGGAGTGAGAAGCCATTGGAACTATGATGCTTGAGGAAGCTATGGTTGCTATACCATAGGCGACACCAACAAACGTTGCCCTGTAAACACAAAAATAATCAGACATGAGAACATATAGGAGGGCAGGAGACCTATCATCCTATCAAATCTCCTCTGTTTAAATATCAGGAATGTTTTGGGTGGTAATTGGCAGGTTATACATGACATGTGAGGCAACCTATGGCCCTTACATTAAATTGTTTACCCATTTTAGACATCTACGAAAATACTGCATCAAGATATGTTACCAGATTGCAAATGAATATCTCCTGCCGTTTCCCAAGTGAAGAACACCAAAAAAGGCACCAGTTACAAGGGCACTTATCCAGTTCAGTCCGAAGATAGGCATCAGTGCCCCTCGAAAGAGTAACTCCTGATACATGAAAAGTGTACAGGAAGATTTTTTTTCTTAAGAAAATCAATCTTCTTAAATTTAACTTTTATGTAACTAGTATTTAGCGAGAGCATTGCTGCAGAAGTCTCATTAGCTGTTTCAGTTGTATAGGAAACTTTGTAATATCAAAATGATTGGAGTAGTATTTTGAAGTTTGTGGTACATTTTGGAGTCGACTTTATAAAAATATTATGTATCTATTATGTACTGGCATATATTTTAAGTGTATTTGTCTCCACTGGATGGGGAAATCGGACAACTGCAAGAAATGTGATGTGGCGCTCTCATATGCCATCCTTTACACTCAGCTTTAATATATAGATAAGATGTGTGTGCTTACCCTCTCATATGCCATCCTTTACACTCAGCTTTAATATATAGATAAGATGTGTGTGCTTACCTCACTTATCCCAGGGAGACAAGCAACGAGAACGTAATCCAGAGGTTCCAGAGAAGTAAGGATCTAATAGACATGAATAAAATAATTAAGAGTTTGGATAGAAATAAGGAACTTGCAGTGGCTATCAATACTGAGTAAGCTTGCCAGAGCTGAAGATGAAAATGACATTAAGAAAAGACACCTCACAGTAATTACAAATAATACGTTTTGGCCCTTGGCACAATGATGTATAATTGTTGACCATACAATAAAGAACAAGTATACACTTGCATCTGGGTGACTGGGTCAGTGATTGCAAATATGCAAATTGATTTAAGCAATAAGGTGATGGAAGGTCTCATGTTATCCTTACTTTTTGTTTTACAGATAAATCATTAAAAATTAGCGCAGTTGATATAGCGCACCCCAAAAGTTTCTATTTTTCATTCAGATAACAGACCAGGAACATGCAACTTCTTAGGCCACTATATTTTTTTAATGTTCAATAGGACGATTCTCATCCCATAGACCACTACAAGAGAAAAACAAAATAAATATTCCTTATTAGCATGTTAAAACCAAGATGCGGATAACTCCAGCAAAAGAGACAATTCTTAAAAATTTGCACATACTTGTCTATTTGCCGCTTCACTGGAATCTCTGAAATCTGTCCATGTCTGCAGTAGAATATATCTGCTAGAAGATACTAATATTACAAGTCCTGTGACCAACTCGAGATGCCATGTTTCAAAATTAACTGCAGCAAAGCAATAGATAAATTTGCAGCCAGGCAATTTGCTAGGTCAACATCATTACACTAGATCGCATTTATTTGTAGAAACAAAAATATTACTTACATGAAACATCTGTCGGGTCGGCAATTGGCAATCCATTTAAAGATGCAAAATGTGATGCCTGTAAAAGTTCAGCCATTTTGATTACTAGAAAGCTCGAGATGATGCCATAATACAGTGACAAACAGTCAGCCATTTTGATCACTAGGAATATACAGCCAGAATCAGAGTATTAACTTATACATAACCACTTCTTGGTGGGGTGGTGCAGTCGCAGGTGTGCGACTAACCACCTCTTGGTGGGGTGGTGCAGTCGCGGGTGTGCGACTCCACCTCCACCTACCACTCCACCAGGGTTCAAATCATGATGCCCAACTTTGCGCACACGTGAGTGCGCCTCGGTGAGAAAGTGTGAGCAAAGCGTGTGCCTGCGCTCCGTGAGATATCCTTGCCTCAGCAATTCTAGGTGTGTGCTAAGGGGCCCAGTCGCATGTATGTGTGTGTGTGGTGTGTGTGCATGTGTGTGTCAATGAAAAGGATACCGTGAGATAACCTTGTGAAGGCACGCAAAGAAAGTAAAGCTTAGTTTGAAAATGAATAGAGAGGAAATTGAATTAGAAAGAAGGGTAGATTGGTTATTGGCAGCTTGACATGCTCTTGTAATCTCAAAAAAAAAAACATATATCAGTAGGCTTGTGTTAAAGCTATATTTAGATTTCACCATCACAGCAATATCAAGAGCTGAAATGTCATTTAAAGAAAACTAGCTTTGCCAATGTTTACCTGACGAAGCACAAGACCTATTGCAAGCAGCAAACAGGATGTTAGAGTACAAGCCTGAAGGACTTCACTCCTCGGGGCACCTGCATCTTTCCCATCAGTATTAACATCATCGCTATTCACCTCAAGGCTGGTGATGGGACTTTCTCTGGTGTTTGAAAAAGCTTCTTCACTTATCAATGTTGGATTTTTGGATTTGTTTCGAGAATTTCTGTTTTTACTCTCATTCTTCTGTGTTGCAAATGCTCTGACCACCTTCAGTATCAAACCAGGACTGGTCATCGCATATTCGCAAACATGGAAAACTAACTAAAACTTTGACGGATCAATCTAACACTTACATTATGTGGGCCAGTATGTCTATGTTTCCATTTAGCAAGTGGGCTTTGGCATTCCCAACCTGATAAAAAATGATCTGTCCATGTAAGGATATCAGAATGACGAACAAAGGCATACATTTACAGGACAGGATATAACGAAAGCATGTCAATAAGATCGATTAACAGAGCAAAAAGGAAAGATTCCTGGTTCAGGCTCCCTAAGCCTGAAATGAATGCATTTTCTAAATGATTAGCTGCTACACAAATACACTGACAGTTGTTTTCATTTCAGTTGGTGCACTCAAGTAATCAATCTCTCCATTCCCTGTGACGTTCATGCTTGAAGACACGAGACACCCCCACAAGAAAAGGATAACTGAAGGAATCGTATTCCATTAGGAGACAAGGAAAGCGGGAAAAAGTTAGCATCACCCGGCGATTTCATCCAAATCTTGGAAATTGGTTACCCCACCCCAGACCCCAGTCGGGGGAAATTGAATTCTACGCGATGTGAATTAGGACTAAAAGTAAAATGTGCGGTGGAGATAGCTAACTGCGAAGTTCATGACACCCAAATCGATCCATGGGTCGTGTCAAATCCAAGAACCTAAACCAGGCCAACAAAAAGAGGAGCAGGGATCATAAATTTTGCACACCTTTGAGGAAGAGTGGGTGGCGACAGGACAGTGCGCTCCCTGCAAGCATCATCTCAACGGATGGCCAAAATTAAGTTGCAGGATTTGGGGCTTGAGGAAACCGAGATTACGAAACCGAGAAACGAGCTGACGAGGAGGGGAATGGCGAAGGATTTGAGTTTTACCCCTTCTTTCAGGCAGCCAGGGGGGAAGGGAGCAAAATAGCAAATGCAAGAATCTCCTCGGTTTTGTGAGGTGGTCAGCGTTCAGGAGACGCCGAACATGGGATGGGTTTACCGTTTACGGCTTCACTGTGCACAATTCTAGAAACTAGTGAGAAATAGAAAATGGCAAAACTCTACTGTAATAATTTAAAATAATATTTTGCGGAACTTTACGATAATTACTAAATTTTAAAAGCTGTTTTCCAGTTGCTGGAATTTACAAAGTAATAATTTTATGAACTTCAAAGTTTTGTCAAAATTATATTAAAAAAGGACTCGGAATTTTTAAATCTGGAACTCTAAATTTTTAAGATTTTTGGAGTTGATTTGGTATCTTTCCAAAAAATATTTTCAAATTTTGGATTTTCTTGCAATAAAATATCGTAGAAAATTGAGCAGTTTTTATTATTTAACCCATTTTTAATTGATTTTTATTGCTAACCCTTCACCAACTTTATTTTAATTCCGACCCATAACATTGTCACACCAGTTAACATGGTGTAGCTAAATTCTATCACTCCACCACCAGAGTTTCAAAATTCTAGTACCATTGCAAATTTCATGGGCTGAAATTTTGATTAAGTCATGGAGCTGAGCTGAGCTGAAACTAGATAGTCTCAAAATTCCAGTACCATTTTGGCTAAGGTCATCTTGACCATCATCCACCCACGAGCAATCTTTTGGATCAAAGTTTGAATTTCATCGGCTTTCATGCCCATCTAAAAAATTCGTGGAACATTGACTTTGATCTGCCCACTCATTGATTGGAATAGATCCATGACCTTCTTGATGAACTATGGTTAAAATTTCAGAGGATTTAGATTACCGATTCAAAAGTTAAGTTATTTTATGATCTTTTTAGGCTACTGCTCCTCAGCAATAGTGGTCAGACCGGCCATATCTGTTGGTTGGACCGATCAGAATCCGATCAGACTTGTCAGCCGCGACGGTCAAACTGGCCCAATGCCCTGTGAGGTTTGTGTGTTCTCTCTCGGAGTTCGTTAGTTTCATGCCTCCTGACCCACAGTAGTTCTCTACAAAAAGTAAGGAGAAAAATTAAGGTGACGAGACCCCCCCCCTCCCTCCTCCTCCCAGATGGGAGTTCTCTCTGTAGGATTTTCACGGACGTCGCCGTCGAGCCTCCCTCGATGCCCTTGCTGTGTCCATTGCCGTCAACTTCCTCGTTGCCATCGCCAACCACCACGAGGTGCACGAGGTGAGCTTGAATTAACATCTTCCCCCGTAGATCTACAACTATCCTCTTCGTTGTTCTTCCTGTCTTCATCGGACAAGCTATTGGTAGGCCTTCCATCCGCGCAAATTGAGTTATCGGCTAAAACGGCACTATTGCCGTATTGCGTGAAGAAATAGGGAAAATAGCTCTCACGAACGAATCGGCAAAAATAACACAGTAGATGTGCCAGTAGATGATACGTGCCCTTGCCATGCCTCCACCTCCCGGACCCCTTGTCACGTCCCAAGTAGCATTGATTTTTGCTGATTCCATACGATGGGCGCGTGGCAGGGGATCCGGATGGTGGAGGCAGAGGGTATCGCTGTCGATCGCCGTGGTTTTATTTTTCGCCACGACTAATTTTGCTATTTCGTCGTGCAACATTGCTATTTTACCTGATAACTCGAAAAACTCGCACCTACATTTAGGTTGTTCGCGCACTCAGCTGCTCGCTGATCCCTGTGTTGAACGGAGACGAGCTTTTTCAGGCTGAGTCTAGTGCAAATGCTCAGCTAACCACAATCTCAAATGCAAAGCTGGCACAGATCGTCGGAGGGGTCACCGGCGAGGCATCAACCAGCCAGCATCAATGAAACTACCAGATGTGTACACTGCGGTTCCTTATATTATCTTGATCGTCGATACCAGACGCCCCCGGAGAGCGCATCCGCTGCTGTTAGGATTTGGTACTTTCTTAGGATATGTGTGATGAACACTCTGTTGTAAATTGCTCTGTGTTGTAATTCTGCTAATCAAGGTGTGTACCTGTGCACTTGGATGCACAACCATGTACTTTGATACTACTTGAATAAATCATCATAATCTTCATAAAAAAACGGTGTTTCAACATTTGGTCCTTCTTCATTGTTTAGTACCAGTGCATTCAATTCTCATTGCTATGTTAGCATATTTTGATATTTTGAGTTGTAACCCCATAACGTCTTTTGAAACAAAACAACCATCGAATTTCAAGTACGCAATAATTAATGTGATCCCATCACGAATAAAATTAAATAAATTCAAGGAAATCCACGGGTAAAGAAGGGTGATAAAACAAAACCAAAAGGGGCTCTTGAAAGGGAATATGCCATATTCTCAGCTACCATCCTACAATATATTCCATCGCATCATTCCTGCCGAAGCATATTATAGTTGAAACTTTTTTTTCTTCAAAAAGAAAGACGGCATCGTTTGCATAAGAACAGAATAATATTTTTTAAAATAAAAAAATAAAACTCACTTAGAGGTAGGACTGGGGCCATATGTCAGCGATATTCATATTGAAATAAATATATCCACTACCATGACACTATTCATAAGAAAATGATGATAAATTCGGACCCTATGTGTATTTTGAATTAGTCCCATGATCAATAGCAAGTTCACACAGTGACAACATCGATGACAATCATATCCATACAACGAAATAGCTAAGAAATAAGCAAATTATTATTTTGCATATTTTGCCACGCAGAGCTTAAAAGATTAATAAATAAATCTTACAGCGGAAGAAGAAAACTCGAGGTGGCCATCTGACATGCTCACATGCAATCGAGTGAGGAACACATCCTAGTTCACATAGTCTTCAAAATACTACTCCTCTTAGAACTCTGAATTTTCGGATTCTTCCTCAAGAACTAATCAATAATTGCATAAAGCTGTGAATACATAAAGTACTCAACAAGTCATAGGGAATAGTATGCAATTAATATTCATGTAAGGCTTGAACAAGAAATAGTTGTACGGTTCTTTTAGTAAATATAGTAAATAGATTGAAATGCGTAATTGAAAAGAAAAAAATAAATAAACAATTGCTTTGAAACAACCAGTGAACCACTTGTTCACTTTCCAACCAAACTACTATCTAAAGTTTTATGAAAAACTCTATATCCCATGTGAAATCACGAGAAATTGTCTATAACCAGGGATATGGCTGTTCGAACAATTTTAACACTCTACAGAGGTTGTACAGCTTTGACCCATAAGAGATAATCAACTTATAATGTCTAGCCAAGACACACTTCTGTAGGCGTGCAACTAAGTGATTATCACAAGGCCTTTACAAAGCTCTAACTTAACCCAGTTCTGCTCGCTAAGGTTTTGCCACTGACTGGTTCCACAAATTCACAAAATTCCATTTCAACACACATCACAGTTGAGGCACCCTCTTGCATCAGTGTGAATGTACATCCCAAAGTTCACACTTCCACCAAAACAGAACTAAAATCAAGGCATTGCTAATTAATTGGCCTAGTCTATTCTATACTGGACATGTGGTTGTACGGTAAGGCCTAGATCAATAATGCACAAGATTAAGTTCTTAGTGATTACTCAGGCGAGACTACCTCATCTAAAATAATGTGCATCGCGCATCCCCTTTACTACCCGATCATTCGTCTAAGTATGAAACCATTTTTTCAACCACGCCAAATGACATCCCTTGCCATGGCACAACAAATTTTACAATAGTGGCCTCGCACCATGATTCCATATATTATTAAGTTATTTTATCATTATTGAACATGTCATCATGAGCACATCGTAACTAAGCATGACTAAGCATCTCTACAATACCCATGTTGGTGATACAAATATGTCCAACTAATATCAACCCTTCCTATGGTGTACAAGGATATATGTCATTCACAATTATTCAATGTGGCATAATGTCAAATAGGTATTTAACTATTACCGAAAATAACTGATATAAAATTAGTATGCATGTTGATATAAAACAACATATTTTTGTAAAAATAGGTACAAAATGATTCAATGTCTATGACTTGCCTTCGTTGAAGGTTGAAGTTGCTTCGATAGACTAGTCTAGGATGGCTTCAAAAACACCGGATTCTATACACAAAAAACGAGACGAATAAATACAATAAATCCAAATAAAATCCAAAAATTATAAAATTAGTACCATAAGAGAGATATTGAATTTAGATGAATTTAGAAACAAGAATCAACATAATCGGGGAGTTCATATGAAGGAGAACAAACACCCGGAAGATATGCCGGAAAGGAAACTCTTGGAAAAATGAAAAGAGGGAATATTCCAGATAATATTCTTTTTCAGGATTTAAAGGAATTAAAATAAAATGTTGACATGAGGGTCCCACTTGGAAGTGGCACAAAGAGAGAAAGAAGGAGAAACACAGAGCAAAGCAGAGGAGGCGCAGGCGGCTCTGCTGGGCGGTGGCATCGGTGAGGGGCGTTGTGCCGACCAGCGGTGACGGCCAAAACGAGTCGGCGACGGCTCAAGAAGGCGGTAGGAGGTGACGGCGTAGGCTACGGCGGTAGGTAGCGGCGCGCACGGGGAAGGAGGCACATGGGCGGCGTGGTGGCGGTGGCGCTTCGGTGGCGGGCGACATGAGCATGGGCTATGCCGCTGCGAGGAAAAGGTGGTGGCAGCGTCGGCGTGGCGCAGGGTGGTCAAGGCGGTGTGGCTGCGGGTGGCGATGGCGGAAATGGAGGTCTTGGCGGGCAGCGCTTGTTCGGCGATGGAATTCAAAAATTAAGGATGGGATGAAAGAAGATGATCAGGAACACGACATGACGCAGTTCATTCGGCTCAGAACCCATCGGAGAAGGAGATCGATGCGAAAACGACGTGGCCAGCATGAGGAAGAACGCGAATGGCTTCAGCGTTTCGAGCAAACGGAGAGAAGTTTGCCGCTGTGGTTTGGGGCGAATCAAAGAGGGGAGCAAGGGACACGTGGTGCTCCCTTTATAAGGCGAAGGCGACACTTGAATCGACGGGGAACGCTTGCAGGAAAAGGGAGACTGTTTCGCTTGACAATGAACGTCAACGGGAAATGAAAAAATTGAGGGCATATAGTGATTATGGCATGCAATTGATGGCGGTATGACATGGTGATAGTAATGGGATTGTGGTGCCCAAACGGAATTGGAAACGATGCGTCGTGCGTGACGAACGGGCGACAAAGTGGTTGGCGGCTGGCGCAAGCACAAGCGGCAGCACAGGCTAGGCGCGTGGCCTAGGGGAGGGGCTAGCATAGGGGCGACGAGGGAGGCGCCAATGGCAGCGAGCAGCCAGGAGGCGGTGTAGCCGGGAGGAAGAACATAGCAGAGAAGAGCTAGGAAGAAAGAAAAAGAAAGAAAGATAAGAAAAGAAAGAAAGAAAAGAGAAAGAAGAAAAAGAGAAAAAGGGAAAAAGGGAAAAAGGAAGGAACGAGAAAGAAGGGATAAAAATAGGCCATAGAAAAGGAATTGGGCTCGGCCCAAGGATAATTTGTGGAAACAAATTCAAATTATGAAATTTGAATTTTGGAATTTGACGACGACATTTGAATTGAGAATTGGAATTTTAATTTGAATTATGGACTTGGATTAAATAATTCTAGAAAGTCCAAAAGAAATCCAACACTTTTAAAATAATTAATTTAAATTAAAATTTACAACAAAGAAAAGAAATTTTGGGAAAAACATAAAAGAAATAAATAAAACTAAACTCCAAGAAATAACAAAGAACTTGAAGAAAATCCAAAAAATCAAATAAACCTGTTTTGAATTTTAATTGAAGTTTGATTTATTCATATTGAAATTTTTAATTTCTGAAATTTCAAATTAATCTTTAATTATTTCAAGAAAAATTCAACTGGTTCCTTTTATTTTTGAAAATTTAACAAAAAGACCCGAAAATTGGGATGTTACATAAGGACATCTATATTATTACGACATTAGTTGTTTATAAGCATTGCCACCTTGGCTTTCTAGGAGAGGGGATGAAGAAAGGCATAAAGGTTGTAGTTTCTGAACGCGTTAACCGCTGGCATGCAGAGCAAGAGCTAAGGGGGCCACATCTTCACCAATTGGAGAAGTGTCTCCCACAGGGTGTAATATCCCAATTTCTTAGTTTTCAAAATTCTTTTGTGTAGTTTAGCCATTTGGAAATTTTCACCAATTTTATTTGAATTAAATAAGTTTATTTGGGAATTTAAGAAGTCAAAATAATTTAATGTGAATAATCCAAACATCAATTAATTCCAAAACTATTTTATTTGGGTTCCCTGTGCTTAGAAGTATTTTTCAAATTGTTTTAGGAATTTTCCAAGTTCAATTGGTATTTTTCTTAGCTTTTTCTATTTTTTGGTATTTTCTAAAATAAAAAATCTATTTAAAATCACTAGAAGGCTAGTGGGCCGAATCCATTTTGCGACCTACTCTTTATCTCTCTCTCTCTCTCTCTCTCTCTCTCTCTTGGCCTACTCGCCTTAGCCACACGCCAGCCCAGCCAAGTGCCCGTGCCTTATTCATCATCTACGAGTCAGACTTGAGCTCACATCATGCCATAGTCAACTCTGTTTTGTGTGTCGCACATCTCAGCCTATTTAAGGCCATGATGTCCGTGTCAAACCCTAGTTGCTCAACTCCACTACCAATTCACCAAAACCAGGAGCCCGAAGCTACCGTCATTTCGCCGGATATGTTGCTCAAGCTCTAGCGCCATTGTCACCTTCTTCCTTTGATGCTGCCACCATCGGTGAGCCCTTGTTGATGTTGTCTGTTCTACTAGCACCTCCTTGCCATGTTCTACCTAGTGCGCAAGCCGCTTTCGCTAGAGGAGCACCATAGCAGCCGAGCGTCATCAAGCCCTAGTCGTCGCTCTGCTCCACCTTCGCCGTCTTCGCATGGTCGCCACCGTTGACCATTGGTCCCCACGCGCCACCTGTCAGAATATCCCGAACCCTAGGATCCCGTTGCGTGCCTCCAAGTCCCCGGAGCCGCTTGCATGTCATCCGCGTGTCCGCCACGTCAACGCCATGTGTGAACCATGTCAGCCCCACCGACGCATCAGCCGCCACCTGTACCCCAAACCCTAAATCCAACACGCGTGGACCTAGTCCATGATGCACCGAGCCTATGACATGTGGACCCTACCTATCAGTCCTATTCCGCAGACCCAGTCCACCGTAGACTCGTGAACCCGGTCTATAGATCGTGGGTCCCAACTGTCGGCACTCAGCCTTTTTCCAAAATTCCAAAAAAAAGGAAGAATCTAGAATATTCTCTTGGTCCCACTTGTCCGCCACTGTTTTCTCTCTCCCTTATTTATTTCCCAAATTTCTTAGCCGATCCAACTTTCAACAACCCGTTCTTCTTCATACGATCTTCGATTGAGGCCATTCGAGTTCTAAATTCATCTAAAATCAAATCCTACCTTTCAATATTTTTATTATAATTTTTGCAATTCGCTTTGGTTCTGTTTTGTATTTATTTGTGTTTCTTCTCTCTCGTTGCATTAGATGTCGATATTTTGAGAACATACGAGGAAGGGGGAATTGCTCCAGATCGAGACCAAGAGTTGTTCCAAGGCAAGTTATGCTTTGATCATATTACACCTAGTTTTACAAAACTACTTTGATTTAAATTATTGCATGCTAATTAAATTACCAAATGCTTTATTATTTTGGGATTAGTTATGCAACCTACTTGTTTATACCCACCTTGTGAACTATATTGCCCTGATCATTTGTCACCCTAGCTTGGTTAATTACTAGTTAGTATTATCCTAGCACCAACGTAGGTTGGTTAGACACAATTAATATGCTTAGCCTTGCAATGGGTCATTGATGTCATTTTGAAATGCTAAACTTATATTTGACTAAGTGATTATGGAACATCTTTTGTGACAAGTTGTGTGTTGTATGTTGTCACATGTTGATGGCATGTGTTGTACTTAATCAACAGGGTAGGAAAAGATTTAGAGTGGGTGGGTGGGAAGTGCTTTGTGAATTGGTGGACTGTGTGAGGGTGCTGTGTAAATCTTTGTGACTTAGTGTAGTTTAGTAGTCTCGCCTTGGTTAATTAAGGACTTAACTTTATGTGTCATTGAACTTAGTCATATCATACTATCACAAGCCTGGTATGGGATAGGCCTAGCTTAGTAAGTTAGAGAGTCTCGACTTTGGCCACCTCAAGAGGTAGGTTAAGTGCTTTGTGATGGATGGAGGTGTGGGCACCTTTGTGTTGGGTCACATCTATAGGCGGTTCGTCGTCTCTAGGTTCAATGGTATGCGTCGGGCCAACAAGCTTTTGTGAGCTTGGTTATCGTCTGTATGCACATCGGGAGGGACCATTGTTGAGATGAAGTTTCTGAAAGGTTTTGTTATAATTAGTGTTGGCCACACTAGTTATATCTTATGGGTAAAGTTGTACAACCTTTATAAAGTGTTAACAAACTATTCGAATAGCTGCGTCCTCAGTTATGGATATGCTCGATGATTTACCCAAAGGGTAGATTTTATAAAAACATTGTGGAAGGGAAGCCATGTGAAAGAATTGTTTTAAGGTTTGTGAACTTTGTGGAAACTCTTGTTACTTATTGTTATTACTGTTTCAACTTACACTTTCAATCTATTATTCTTAGTCATTTGCAACTATTACTTTTCACAAAATAACCATAGATGTCATATTCTTTGGAATAAGCCATAATCTATAATTGCATTCTGTGGTACAACTTGTTGAGTACTCCATGTGCTCACTCTTGCTATAATCATTATTCAGAGGAAGGATTGGAGGAGTCAACTTTTGCTCTAGAAGATGAGTTTCTTCGACGAGATTGATCATTAGGTCTTGTTCCCAGTCATTTGCCTGTGGCGAGTGATGGGTTTTGATGAAGTTTCTTTTCGTTTCGCTGCTGTTGTTTCTCTTTATTTGCTAAAGCACTACGTGGCTAAATAACTGTAAACTCGACTATAAGATCATAACCATTATTTGCTTATCAAATTTAGCTCATTTTTGTTCTTTTAAATCGTTTGTATAGATTGATGTTCATCGATGTTCCCATTGTGTGCACTCGTGATTCTAAACTAGTGTCGTATACATAGAAGGTCCAAATTTGTATAGTTGGGTCCCGACATAAGCCAAGAAGAGAATCAGTTAGACTTGAGAGCATAAGATCTCATAGGTATGTAAATCACTATCACACAATATTTAGGTTCAGCTTAGAACACTGAAAATATAAAATAAATAGAAGATGTATATTGAGTTCCTATGAGCACTGAAAACAAAGCAACCTACATTAGCGTATGGACATTTTACAGGATAAAATTCTAAATTTTGGATGGAAAGATCACTTGAATAGAAAGGGCATTGCATTGGGAATCTCACAGAGGTAAACTTCATATGAGGTTTGTAAAAATGATCAAATTCCTCCAAAATGCGTAGGAAAGAGAAGTTTCTTAATTATATAATTGTTCGATCCATTACTAATTTACTATAATCCGTCCATTTCCAATCCAACAAATTTCCTTTGTGAGGATCTCTATACCTTTTTTCCCATCTTATAAGGGCATCTCCAATAGTTAGAGATAACCTTGTCTTTAACATATGCTACATTATCTTTAGAAATAACATCTCCAATAGATAGTCTCTAACACACACTCCAACATTTATATTTTATAATTTTTCTTTGAAACGGGCCTATATATCAATAAGAGTAGATTAATATATCATGTCTTGTTTCGCGTGCACGACAATCTATTTAGGAAGAGACGATATGTGCTCTTTCTTCTCCACGTAGAATTTTGTTGACGTGGTATAGCTAAACAACGACAATAAATACACTGTTGGAGATGCCTAAGAGGTGAGAAATTATGTCGATATAATCTTCCTCGGGTAATATGCCTGGAATCATTGGTACGCACTTGACCCTAATATTTGCCTCATCTAATTAATCCAATACTTCCCTTTTTTTTTAACCCACAGGACAGCATTGCAAGTATAGCTTGCAGCGCAGACCAAATTCGACAATGAAAAAGCTCAAAAAGGGAAATGTACAATTACAAGAAAAAGAAATGGAAAAAACAAAACAAAAATGAACTCAATGAAGGAATATGCCAGACTAGAAGTCCAAAAGAAAAAGAAAAAGAATTTGTAAAACATCCAAAAGGTGAAACAGATTCGGCATTCTTTTCTTCCCTTGAACTAGAAGTCCGGTCAAGTTTTAGAAACACTGGTGGGGGCTACTAGGATTTGTCTTTCTTCAAGACAAGAAAGAATTACTTCCTCGCAAAGAAAAGAAGGAAGAGTTACTTCCATACATTGGAATATTGCCACAAACTTGTGGAAAACTCAATGGTGGGTGGGACAAACATATCACAATCAGACGGCCTCTACCAAGGCTTCACATGAGAGGATCCCATTTTCCTCACTATTGGTATGTGGTACTAATGGAATCATCCTCTGTTAATATGCCTTGAATGATTCCACAAGCTACCGCGTATCTGCGGTTAGTTTTCTTGACCTTATTTGCTATGTCTTCTTGACCCCATTTCCATTTGGCTAATCCATTCAAATCAATTGCTTTTATTACGTTGTTTATTTATCCTTGGGATATGTAGCTGCAAGTGCAGCTTGCTTGTCCACCACTGCTATCTACCCCTTGACCCAGACACGCACAACCACCATTGGCATTGGCAACTCCCACACATTTGCCCAACCACAGATGCACATGCAGCTCTAGCATTGTAATTGCCGTATCCAAACACCAACCAACCACTTCTTCGAGCCTCTCTTACAAGCTAACCCAAGAAACACTTTCTTGAAACACGCACACACGCACCAACAAATCGGCCCAAGAAGACGATGAAGAGGGAAGGATGGCAGCACGGCGCGGTCAGGGTCAACCGCAACAAGGTGCTGCGGCTCGCCGACGACGACGAGGAGAGGGTAGCGGCGGAGCTCAGAGGCGGCGTGTACGTTAAGGCCCCGTCGAAGCCGACGAACGCGTCCAGGAGCACGGGCAAGTGCCGGCTGCCGCGGTGCGCCGGCTGCCACGACCACCCGGTGACCAAGGCCCGGGACAAGGCCAAGGGCGCTCACAAGCTCCACGCCCGCGACGTCGCGCTCAACCACCGCCTCGTGTCCTGGCGCGTCGTCGACAGCGACGGGGCCTGGGCGGCGGGCACGGGCATCCCGGACTACGAGGGCGCCTCGGCGTCGGCCGTGCTGGCCTACCTGGCCGGCGGCAACAGCTGGCACGAGGATGACGACGACGGCGGCGTTCTTGATACAACCGCGCCGGTCAACGGCGGACTCTCTGACCTGTACGACCTCATTGTCGGCCACCACGCCGACGCCGCAGCGCCGGCCGGCCAAGAAGCTGACCTGGCCCATGTCAATAACATAGCAGTAGGAGACACTGATGCAATCGAAGAGCAGGAGCAAGATACTGATGATGATGAGTACATGGGCTTCTGCGTTGTGGGCATTACAATCGCAGTGGACTTCTCGGATGGGGAGGAGGACTGGATTGTAGTGGAGGAGATCTGATCTGATTGTTCTGGCAATACAAAATTGCAGATAAGACACGCAAGAGAGGTCAGCCATCCATAAGCTGGCTATGTATGATCCTTTCTCTTCCATCTTCGGGTGGTGTGTATATACTGTTGCTCCTGTCGATTGTGTCCATGTGTATATGGTGACTGTTACTCTAATTGTGGTCATAGATTATGCATGATTCAAACCTGAAATTATCATGTGTGAATAAAGTGGAGAAGGGATTCTTCTTCAGTTCTTGGTTCTTTCTGCTTGATTGAATCCTGTTGTGCTTATGCGGCTATACCAGTTCATTGTTTGGTTTAGTTTCCTTCTGATAGTAACCTGTTCTGAAGTCTGATCGGGCTCTTTGTTTGGGAAATTGGGCAAATTCAATTCTTGTTGTGGCTATGTTTTGTGAATGCAACATGCAAGCCGCATGGTTACATGGAAAATGATGGTTCCCCTATTCTCTCCCTGTGTTGCACCCTTCTGGAAGCATTCTTTCTGGTATCAAGTCTCATCAATACACCTCATGTTTGGTGCTATCTTCTAAAATTTCTGGTTATTGTGTCCATTTGATGTACTCTAACTTTTCTCTTTCCAAAGTGTTGCTCCATGCAATATTTGACCACTTTAGTAACTTTGCACTTTCTTTAAGTGGGAAAGGAAAAGTGTTTCATCTTTACATTTTACATCAGCTATATGGCTTACCAAATCTCAGTAGACGCATAGTCATTGTTATCATATCATTTGATGGTTGTCTTTCAACGGTTGAAATGGAACGTGTCTTTTTAAGGACCGTGATTGATCACGAAATACAAAACTTTTGTATTAAGAACACTGTTACACATCACATACGAAAAGACCAATATCTGCACGCATTAAGGAAGGAGAAAATTGCTCTATGTCATCTCTATCTAAACTACTTATAAAAGCACCGGTTTCGCACGGTTTGGCAGATCTGGAGGATCACAACCATCCATCATGCAAATTCAATAACTACAATTAGTACCGCAGGAATTGCAATCCCTATTATTTCACCAAATGAGCATAAAAATGAATGATTGGAAAAGAAAATTAACAGAAGAGTATTATAGGTTTGGCTAATACAATGGATGATGTATATTTCTTTACTAATATTACTATTAATTTTTTAATACTCCCTCTGGTTCACAAAAACAAGTTGTTTTGGACATCGACACGGTCTCCAAAATGCAACTTTGACCACTAATAATTATTGTAATATATTTGTAAAACCTAATAAAATTATAATATTATGAAAATACTTTTCGAGACGATTCTACACATATTATTTTCATGTATCTAATATAAATATTTAAAAAGATGTTGATAGCCAATGTTTTCAAAATCTGACTACACATCTTCCAAAACGACTTGTTTTTTGAACTGGAGGGAGTATAAAAGAACGAAATGGTGATTGATGCTTCATCTGACAATTCCTTCCCCTCCACTCAAACAAATGTTGTGCGCCGACATGTGCCCCCGTTGACTCGATCTTGTTCCAATTTCTCTGGCTTCGACCAATTCTTCGCTTCGAACCCCTTCCCCTTCCGTGTTTCTCCTCTCTATAACCCAAAACAAACCTTAGTTGCCCGTGTGCCCTTCATCTTCTCCTCGCCACCCTCCTCCCCAGTCCCCACGCTGCCACTCATCACACCGGCTTCTCCTTGCGAAGCCACTCCTCCGGTCCTCCCTCTCGTGCTCGATCCTCGCACGCGACTACCACTGCTTGTCTTTTCCATTCTTCCCCGCCATCACTGTCGCGATTGCTTCGCTCCACCTCCCTTGTCCCTCTTTCTCCTTATATGCTTTGTTGGAGTAACAAAGAGGAACAAGGAGGAGATACAGGGTAGCTACATCGCCACTCAAGTCACCAGACATTGATGGCATCGAACCCTAGGCGTCGAATACCCGAAGCCCTTGTGTGTGTACCGTGCTAGTCCAATGATCAGTGACTAGTATACACGTCCACAACATTGTAATCACATTCATATATTATACATACAATATGAAACAAATATAGTACATTAACTTAAGCGTTTACATGACAAGTACTATAGATTACACGGCCGACTGACCAAATTAAAACTTAAGTATCAAGAGCAATAGCGGAAACATAGCAAATAAAACCCAAAAGTCCAGCGGTGTGCCCATCCATACCCTTAGGCAACCGACAAGGACAAGACCGTAGCAAGACTCGTCCTCGTACCCTTTGTTACCGGGAGCGAATAAAGCATTCTCCGGAATCGGCTCATCCTCATACTCTGATCAACAATTTAAACAAGATTGAGTACATTTTGTACTCAGCGAGACTTGTAGTGTATCGCAACATAATATAAATACAAGGCTATCAAAGGATGAGGCTCTATACTACAAGTTATTTTCAGCATTAAGCAACTTTAATTTGCAATATTGATATGTAGTAATTTGCAACAGAAATTTTAAAGAGCAATTGACAGATAATGAAATAACAAGTATGTAACTTAACAATGATAAAATCACAACCCTCCTCGGTTGTGATCAACATTTCATTCTTAGCCATAGACATGACACTCACACCAACCAACCATCCCAACATTTCTCAGCAAACCGTTTTTGCAAAACTAGACAATATACATGGCGAAATGACACTTAGCATGCTCATGACCGCAATCACGGCTATTTAAATAGATTTACACTCTGCAGAGGTGTATAACTTTACCCATAGCATATGAGATCTCAAATTTGTTCGGCATCTGTCGATACCACGACACACAACATGATAGTATGCAATCTAGGGTTCATAACAAAGCCTTTACGTCATCTAGTCCTAACCTTGTACTAGCCCAGTGAATGATAGTCCTCACATCACCCGGGTTCCTCCCGTTTTAGTGAGGCATTCATCATTGTGTCGGCAAGCTTTGGTCCCACCTTGGTGAAGGGAGCCCCTTCGAACAACCCTTCTTGGATTGCTTGTACTATTGTGGCCTACCAACATGCAAGGCTAGTCCTCGATGAATTAATTAGCTAAGGCCATCTCATACCGACACATGTGGTTGTACGTTTAAGCTTAGGATGGATACACCAGCGTTCGGTCCTTAATCGACCCGGCGAGGATCTCCCCCTATCCACATGCGAGACACACCTCTCACATTCATCAGTTCATAATATAACTCGCCCGCATCAAAATCTAAGTTTTTTATTTTCATTTTATATCAAACTAATAGAGGTAACCCGTCTGGACCAATCATTTCAAAATTCCCCGTTCCATTCTCAATTTTTCATCAAGTGTTCGAATTTAGTGAAACTAGAGCTCGACTAAGCATCTATTTGATATTCCTAATCGAAATACCCAAATCGACATCATTTATTGCCCAAACAATATCATAAAGGCTACAACAATAAGGATATCAACATTTCAAGAAGGATCATGCATACAATGAGAATTTAACAACCGTTATCCCCAAACATGTGAATTTTAGCCAAACATACAAGCATACATAATTGATTTTGCAAAATAAAATACAATAATTGAAATAATGGGATCGACATGGTCAAAGGAGGTGCTTTCCTTGCTCTGGTTGCTCAGAGAATGAGGATGGTGGATCGTCGAATATTTCGTTCGTGTTTACGGCGTCTATTCAAAAGAGTCGATAACAATAAAAAATAGTAAAATAAATTCAACAGCAATAAAGTCTAAATATTTTTGCATATTCAGATAGAGCATGATTTTAGACAAATTTATAAGAAAGATTCATTGAATTTGGTGTTCATATGCAAAAGTTTATTAACATTTCAATTTTGCACGGTTTGAAAAATCCTGAAATTAAATAAAATGGTGACATATAAAGCGTATTTTTTGAAATTTGCACTTTCCAACAGAGAAAACACATTTCCTTTATACTAAAAGCGGTTTTTACATTTTTCTGAAAATCATTACTTACATGTGGGCCCTACATGTCAGTTTCTCGGATTTTTTATTTTGATTTTATTTACGAAAACAGTGACAGTCCCACATGGTATAGACTCATTAAATATTAACTAAATGATTTTTTTGATTGAAAACTGTAGGAGAGGCTCCTACAATGTAGATATATTAAATAATAGAGATAATACAAGCAGAAAGAAAATTAGAATGTACAAGAGGTAAGGATCGTCTCTAGCGAATCAAACATAAGTTGTTTGTGCTCTTCTATCACTATACACATGAAGGCTGAGTTCATTCTTAAATATCCTTAGCCAAGTCATTCTGTTAGGAGTAATTCACATATTTAACAGCTGGAGGATTTCTCCCCCGGCCGCGTGGCCACGTCGCCCAAAGGTTTTGCTCCGTCCGATCGCGCGTCAGCCGGCTCGCGTCCGGAGGATTACGGCGGAACATGTCGTGTGAACGAGAGCCTCTCGTGTAGCCACGTGTCCGGTGGGTCCGAGAAGCCGTCCGGATGTTTCACTCGCACTGGCGGGTTCTCGATCGGCCCACCACCTGCTGACATGCCCGCGCCAGCCTCCAAAAGGCTACGCGCGTGCCCGCCCGCACTAGAGGTGCCGGTCATGTTCTAGTCTTTTCAAAGATGAGTCCATTTCTCTGCTTCCAAACATGCCATGCAGCCACAATGAAAATCTCCATGAAGAGGGGGCGATTGAAGGATGCTCTAGCCCTAGCAATATGATCAAAGATATCGGCATTACTGGGCCAAGCCAAACCTATCTTATGCCAACAGTCCTTACTAAAGCCACAATGAAAGAAAAGATGCATAAAAGTTTCTTCAGTGCCACTTGCACAAAGGACACAATTATCAGAGCCTCCCACATTATAATGCCTTCGTCTAAGCATATTCCTTGTGTTCAATCAATAACTAAGAAGAAGCCAAGCAAAAACCTTTAATTTCATGATACATCTGCTTTTCCAAATCCATTTGAAAGGGGCCGGTGGGTTGAGTCCGCTGAAATAGAAATTATAGAATCTACTAGAAGCATAAATAGATGATCTAATGCCAAGTATCTTGTGTTGCATTACTGAGATGGACAGAGGTGACGCCATTCAATAGATTTGTGTATTCAATATAAACTTCTTCTGAAAGTGGCAAATGGAAATGATCATGAACTTCCTGTGTATTAAAAAAAAATCTTGTACTGAACAATCTTGTTTTTTAACAAACGAGAAAAATCTCGGGTATTTTTGACAGAAGAGATTTCCATCCCATAAATCCTTCCAAAATAAAGTTGTTTGTCCATTGCCAATTTTACATGCTGCAATCCCCCTGTATGTTGTGATAGAGCGCATGATATCCCGCCACCAAAAAGATCCACATGCCTTCTCTGCATGTGGGACTAAATTTGAGCTTGAGTAGTGAGTTGACCAAATTAATTTAACCCAAGGCAGGTCATGTTGATTGTAAAACTTGTGCAAGCTTTTCATGAGCAACGCTTCATTTTGAACTCAAGATTTATAACCCCCATTCCTCCCTTTCCTTTGGGTTTGCACACTAAATCCCATGTTGCTAGAGATTTACATTTGGCTTGCAAATCTGAAAACCCTCTCCATAGACAGTGCTTCCTTGCTGGATCAATATGCTTAATTGCTGTCTTGGGGAGATTAAGAGTACACATATAATAAGTTGGCAGGTGCGAAAAGATCGAATTAATTAGAGTTAATGTGAGGACCCCGGTTTATCAGGCTTGTAATACTTAGTCATCCATTGACCCTAGTATCACAAACAAAATAATCCGTGTCTTCGAGATATGTATACTTCCCAGAATGCAGTATACACACCCCTTTACAAAATCATGCATCAATTCCATTCAAGACATAGAACCAAAGCACGACTAGAATAAAAGACATACAATATATAGAGTTATTATAAAAGGGGCCGACCGCCAAATACAACTAATAAAGGTAACACAATGAAGCAACATGCCATAAGATGGCGATAACAAAAGAGAGCCACGTGGTTTGCCTTTAGCCCACAAGGCAACCAACCAAGACGCCTAGCTCGATTCCCAACCGCAAAGACATCTCACAAAAGTAAAGCCCTTTGGGCTCTACCTCCTCGCAACAAGGTTATTAAGCAAAGCAAATGAGTACAAAATGTACTGCAAGATCGACGTGTAGTATAACAGTAACTATAAATAGCTACATGCAAGCTTTATTTAAGTGGATGAGGCTTTGGACTCATTTTAGCATAAAGCAAGCTTTCATTTACAATAATGTAATAGATTGAAAGCAATTTGACAAAGCATTTTAATTTGTGAAGAACACGATACAACAATAATAACAACAAGAACAACCTGGAAGTGACTCACCCAAGTCACCACAACAATAGCATGAATTACCCAATTCATACCACCCATCAAGTTTTAATTAAGTGTTCAGTCTAGTTCTTGCGGAAAATCACCAAGCGTGTCCATAACCTAGGACGAGGCTATTCGAATAATTTTATCCCTGCAGGGGTGTACCAATGTACCCACACGCCAGACTGCCTTTTCGCCACATGATAAGCACAATTCCTTTGGTATGCCGGCACGGCTAAGTCCTACGAGACATTTCCAATGGATGATGCTAATTAAGAGCCGCAACCCACGGGGACAAGGACACAATAGACAGCCTAACCGGTCTGCTAATGCTCCCTTCCCAACACCACACACACATTTTATTTTATTTTAACACACCCAATCGACCACTCATAATTAACACCCCCAAAGTACTTAGTCAAGAGAGGTCCCATATCCCCTCGTGTGGTTAGCACGCAAAAGTGCTTGGATCAATGGCGCAAGTAACTCGGTCCTTGGGGACTTGGGCACCATTCCATTCACACCCAACAAATCACACCAACATCCATTGTGCCCAAGTCAACAATCATGTTTTCATTTTTGTTTTATTTGTTTACAAAGTAATAAAGCACAAGAGGGACATAATGGAATAATAGTTTTTATGTGATCAAGGTCATCGACATAATGTCGACAACCGCCCATTTCTACCGTTATCTAAGCTTTGCTAAGCATTACCAACGTAACTACTAAGTGATAAGAGTCCATCCATCGAACTCTAAATCACAGCAAAATAATCCTAGGCTTAGTAGTAGAGAATGAACATTTACCTACAGAATATGCATCTATAGGATTACTAGCGATATTTTAACACAAAGTAGCATGCATACATACAAGTAAAACAATATATTAGCTTTAAAGTAATGGGACATAATTGGATATGATCAAACTGCTTGCCTTACTGGTATTGTTCAATATGTTGCTGAGGATCACTCACGGGTTCAAAGTACTCGTCGGCACCTAACGAACAAGCGAAAAGAAACGATAAGAACGACGAAAACCACAAAGACAGCACAGCAAACAAATTCCAATTGCTCTGAAATTTCTACAGAAGCAAGAGGATGATTTTTAGGGAATTTAGCAATAAGAACGAATTGATTTGGATTCTTAATGCAAAAGATATGAGCAAAACAATTCTGCTCAGCCCTAAAAATCAAAACTGCTACTATTCACTAATTTAATTATTTGGCAACATTTTCTAGAGAGGTGGTGTTACTGAGATTTTTACTGTAAAACCAGCACCTCATGAGATGAATAACACAATTGAGTTCATCTCATTTGGAGCTATTATGCACTTTCTATAATTTTTCAAAGACAAGAAATTGAACAAAATTAAAATGCACAAGTAAACTTTTTGAAAATAGTGACATGCCTAAATCCTATCCTAGCATTTAGAGCACTAATAGAGGAAGCCAACAAAGTTGGATTCACTAAAAAATAACCTACAGAGCAATACTTATGCATTTTACAAGTTAAATGAATTTTTAATGAAACATTTAAAGTTAGTTTTGAAATTTACTTACAAAACCATTTTCTGGAGCTGAACTGGGCTCATAACCAATTTTAGGTTAGAGTCTGGTCCAAACCAGAGCTGCAGCAATTTGAATCACCTTATTTGGATTTAAATTGAATTAGTTATGCATTTTTAAAGTTCATACCTTTTTTCAGTTCATGAAATAACAGTTCTTTGGAATTTCTTAAAACCACAAAGGCAGGGGAGGACATGAGCCCTAGATCTTAAATCTAACAGCTCAAGACCTCCCAGCTGACCAAGCGCACGCGCGCTCTCGAAGGTCCAGAGGTCATGGGCCGTGGATCTTGGATCCCACGGTCCATGTCCTCCCAGCAACGTGCGCGCGCGAGAGGGGAGGTCGTGGCCGTTGATGCTGCATCCAACGGACCACAACGATCGAGGGAGGACCGAAACGGTCCAGATCTAGCGAGGGAGGTCCTCAATGGTTGAGATGACCTCGAGGAGGTCCAACGCGGAGGTCTTATCGCCGCTGCACCTCCGGGAGGTCCGACGGCTAAGATGCGAAAGGCGGAGGTCTGGACGCTCAAGATCTCCTCGGAGGAGGTCTTGACGCCCAGATCCACCACGCCGCTGCTGATGTGACGTGGAGTTAAAGCCGCGAGACACAAGGAGGTCCAGCGCGAGGTCTTAAATGCGCCGAAAGGCGGGATTAAAGGCGCTAAGGCGAATCCAATGATTAACGAGGTTAAGCAATGATTGACGCATTTAAGAAGAGGATCTCTGTCCGAAAATGACAACAGCGTGGCTGTTGTCGTCCAACAAAAACCCGAGCGTGCACAAGAGCTTGTCGCCGGCGATGAGGACTTCACCGGCGCCAACCAAGGACACCAATGTGTGTGCAATAGTGCTGCGCACACACCGGACCTACTCTCGACGGCGGCGACGGCCTTGAACGCCGGCGAGCCGGAGAGGACAAAGATGACGAGCACGACCAAAAGACCAACTTGTGAAGTAAAGCTCCGCAACATTCATACAAGCGTGCAGCCAAGCCTAGGGACTACCGGGAGGATTACCTGGAGGTCCAGAGGGGCCGAGGAGGTCGGGAGGAAGGACCCTACCGGGGAAGAAGGGTGCTCCACAACAAAGCTCCGGCCCAAGATCCACTTTGGCCACCTCTCAAAATATCCCAACCAAATTAAGTTAGGGTTAACTCCAGGAGGTTTGGGGAGCACAAAGTGAGCAAGAGGTTGAAGAGGGAGCCACTGGAACTCTTGTGCCACCGAGGAGCTCCAAGGTTTTCAATGGCGATTTGGGGGAAGAGACTCGGCCAAGCACAGAGGCAAGGCAGAGCTCGAAGGTGTGTAAAAGAAGCCAAGGGCCACAGTGGGGAGGTTTTATAGCTAGGGCAAAAGAAGTCATGGACTACGGGTTAAGCTCATGGTGAGCTTAGCCCATGGGAGGTCCATGGCACAGACAAGATGGAGGGGACATGGTAGGTAGGTCAGAACATGGGCTAGGGGGCGGAAAGACTGCCACGCATTAAATGCGCGCAGAGCAGAGCTGTTGGGACAAGACATGTCGCTGACCTTCTCCACTGCCATGGCTCGCACGCGCGCCCAAGCTAGGAGAAGAACAGGGCGAAGCTCTCCACCGCTAGATTAAGAGGATGGGGAGGTCCTGGCCCTCGGATGTGTTTTTGAACCGGTACGTTTTAAGTGACAGGGAGGAGGTCCCAGCCACACGATTTGGACGGGGAGGTCATGGCCCTCCGATTTTCATTGTGCGGACGCGCAAAGGATAAAGGGACAGGAGGTCCAAGGCATTGGATCTAAATCCAACGGTGCGGACCTCCGGGGAGGACTTAAGTTGCGCGCGATACTGCCAAAGACGTGGAGGTCATGGCCTTTGGATTTAAATCCAAGGGCACACAACCAAAGGGGAGGTCCTAGGCGCTGCGCAAAGCGCAAAGGAGGTCATGGCCGTGAGATAATGATCTAACGGCAACGAGATGAGATTGGAGGTCAAGTGTGCACGATGACAAAAGGGGAGGTCGTGGCCATGGATTTTTAATCCAACGGCGCACAACGCATGATGCGGGAGGTCAAAGCGCTTGATAGCGAGAGGAGGTCGGGTCGTTGGATCTGATCCAACGGCTACGACCTCAACAAGGCGGGAGGAGGACTTTGTGGTTTGATAACAAGGGGAGGTCATGGCCATGGATCCTTGATCCAACGGCTACGACCTCGATGAGGTGGGGAGGTCTTTGTGGTGTGGACCGCGGAGGAGGTCGTGACGGTTGGATGTTGATCCAACAGTTACGACCTCAACCGAGTGGGAAGGAGGTCTGTTGAGCTGAGTAAGAGGTTGGGTTTGACCAGCTTTGCAAAGCGGCTCAAGCCCAAGGAACAGTGCACGATTTGAATTCAATTTTTAACAGCTGAGACTTTGCAGAATAATTTGAGATAGCAAATGAACTCCAAATTTTCTGAAATTTTAATTGGAGCTTGCTGACATAGGGATTAACCTTACATAAAATTTCCAGAGGTTTTTATGCAATGCATTTTTCTCAGGAAATTCATAAAGGCTGTTCAAGAGTTTGATTTACCTCCAAAAATTATCAAACAAGTTTTATAACTTGTGATATTTTTTCGAGGGGTCCCACATCAACTATAGGACCAAGGGAAAAATATTTCCAAAGGTTTGGCACAAGATTTGAGACAAGTGGAAAATGAGTTTGACTTTTGCCAACAAGAGGTTTGTGTTTTTGGATAACACAACTCTTGGACAAGAATTTCATGTGAGATCAGGGGTTTCACGATGTGAGAAAAAGTTTTAATTTCTACACATTTAATTACATTTGAAACAAACACCTGTTTACATATTTGGGATGTTACAAAATCTCCCCCCCTTACAGAAATCTCGTCCCGAGATTTTGGCTTACTCAGAAAAGAAAGAAGGGTAATTCGCACGCAGACGATCTTCCCTTTCCCAAGTAGCTTCATCCTCGGAATGGTTCGACCACTGAACTTGGAACTTGATGGAACGATTCCTAGTTCTTCGTTCAACCTCTTCGAGTATGCTAATAGGGTGCTCGCGATAGGTCAAATCTGGTTGACATCGAGAGTTTCCAACGGAGCTTCCTCGCTTGGAACACGGAGGCACTTCTTCAATCGGGACACATGGAACACATCATGTACCCTCAAGTGCAAAGCAGTAATTCCAACTTGTAAGCAACAGCTCCTTTCTTCTCGATAATGCGGTAGGGACCCACATATCGAGGAGCTAACTTGCCCTTGACGCCGAAACGTTGATGGCCCTTCAAAGGAGAGACTTTGAGATAAACAAAGTCATTAGGCTCAAAACTCAACTCACGGCGACGGCGATCCGCTGTAGCTCTTTTGCTCGATTGAGCTGCGAAGACGCCACGAATAAGTTGAACTCGACTCGGCCTCATTGATCGAGTCCAACCAAATAAAGGTCTCGCCGGTCTCGCACCAATTCAACGAGGTTCTCGCACTTTCTCCGTGATAAGGCCTCGAATGGTGCCATGCCGAGACCGGCTGAAAGTCGTTGTTGTAAGAAAACTTCGTGAATGGTAAGCATTTCTCCCAATGCTTCCCATAAGAAAGAACACAAGCATGGAGCATGTCTTCCAAAACTTGGTTGACCCTCTCGGTCTGCCCATCGGTTTGGGGATGATACTGCCGTCGAAGAAAGGCGAAGTTCCCATAGCCTCCTGCGCAGCTATGCCGTAATCAGGAAGTGAAGATAGAACCACGATCGTAAACGATCGTCTTGCACCCCATGCAAGCTCATGATCTCGGATACGTAAAGCTCAAAGAAGGCGATTTCGCAGTGCGAATCTTGGTCTTGATCGAAGAAAGTGTGCCACTTTGGTCAACCGATCAATGACAACCCAAATGGTATCATTTCTTCGGTGACTGGGTAGACCGTAATAAAATCCATCCCGATCGAATCCCACTTCCACTCAGAACAGTAGGGTCAAGGGCCCAAATGACGCTAATGCTCGGCCTTCACACGACAACACACGTCGCACTCGGCAACGAACTTCACAATCTCCCTCTTCATTCGGGTCCACCAAAATCCCTGACGGAGATCTTGATACATCTTTGTGGCCCCGGGATGAATGGACAAAGGCGAATCATGGGCTTCGCGGAGGATCAAATTCCGCAACTCCATGTCCTTTGGAACCACAAGGCGTTGTCCGAACCTTACAACACCATGCTCATCCTTAGAGAAGCACTTGGCTGTTCCGTTCTTGACATTTTCCTTGATTTTGTTCACTCCAGGATCCGATTGCTGAGCGGCCTTGACACGATCCACCAAGGTTGGCTGCACAACCAAGGTAGCAAGGGAACCATGCTCAACCAAACCCAAGTTGAGACGCTGAAACTCCTCAATAAGGGTGGGCTGAAGCTCCTTGAGTGACAAGGCATTACAATGCGCTTTGTGACTAAGCGCATAAGAATCTACATTAGCCTTGCCGGATGGTAGTGAATACCCACGCCATAGTCCTTGATCGGCCCAACCATCTCCTTTGCCCGAGGTTCAGATCTGGCTGGGTGAACAAGTACTTCAAGTTTTGTGATCCGAATACACCTCACAACGACACCGATAAGGTAATGTTGCTAAATCTTAAGTGCATGAATCATACCGCTAGCTCCAAGTCATGGGTAGGATAGTTGAGTTCATGAGGTCTCAATTGCCTTGATGCATAGGCCACTACCTTGCCTTCATGCATAAGGACACAACCGAGGCCTCGACGAGAAGCATCGCAATAGATATCGAAGTCTGGCGGATATCGGGAAGAACGAGAACGGAGCGGTGGTCAAACGCTTCTTGAGTATTTGGAAACTTTTCTCACACTCAGCGGACCACACGAACTTCTTGTCCTTCTTGAGCAACTCACATCGGCCATGATCTTGGAGAAGTTCTCGATAAAACGACGATAATATCCCGCTAAACCGAGAAAACTCCGCACATCCGCTTCCGAACGAGGCTGACTCCAGGATAGCACATCACTGACCTTGCTAGGATCAACGGCTACGCCTCTTGTTGAAAGTACATGGCCCAAGAAGGCCACTTCCTTCAACCGAAAAGCGACTTCTTGAACTTCGTGATACAAATGGTGCTTACGCAGCCTTGCCCAACACAAGCTTCAGTGCTCGGTGTGTTCTCCTCGCTCTTGGAGTAGATAAGAATATCATCGATGAAGACCACGACAAACTTATCCAAATACTCCATAAACACCGAATTCATGAGGTTCATGAACAAGGCAGGAGCGTTGGTCAAGCCGAACGACATGACAGTATACTCATACAAGCCATAACGAGTAGAGAAAGCCGCCTTGGGAATATCCTCCCATCGAATCTTAACTTGATGATATCCCACTCTCAAATCAATCTTGGAGAAAACCGAGCTCCAAATAACTGATCAAAGAGATCGCCGATGCGGGCAAAGGATACTTGTTCTTCATCGTCACTTCATTAAGCTTAGCAGCGTAATCGGCGACAAGCGCAAGGTACCGCCCTTCTTTTTAACGAAGATAGCCGGACAACCCCACTGAGATGAGCTAGGTGAATGAAACCCTTCTCTTGAAGCTCATTAAGTTGCTTCTTCAACTCCACCAACTCATTCGGTGGCATCCGAGCAAGGCCTCTTGAAATCGGGCAAGATCGGGAGCCAACTCGATGACGAACTCGAGATCCCGAATGGTGGCATCCCCGAAGATCTCGGGAAAGACATCCATGAAGTCACATACCGCTGGGACTTCACGAATATCCGAGTCGCTTCGCTCCAAGTGCGAAGAGATGAGGGCTCGACGGCTTCTAAAAAGCTTAACCTCGTCACGGATGGACTTGTAAGATAGATGAGTTTCCGGGCGCAATCGATTTGCCCCACGTGCTGAGACAACCAATCCATGCCAAGAATCACATCTAAGCTCGCTGCGTTGAGGAGAATAAGATTCGCCACAAACCTTACTCCTCGATCTCGATAGGAACGCCTCCTGCACTCCAATTCACTCTCAACTCCGAACCGGAGAGCGAATGAGCAACGGACCAACAGAGGAGCAAAAGAAGGTCACTAGCAGCTGACAAAAAGGCGAGATACAAAAGAATGAGATGCTCTGAATCGAACAAAACAAAGAGCAGGATAAGAGTTTACAAGAAGCGCACTCCAACACGACGTCAGCGCCTCTGTGCCTCCTCACCGAGATGGCGTTGACGCGACCGCCGCCACGCCTTTGGGCTCTGAGGACAATCTTCGATCCCGAGAAGATCCACCACCTTGCCGCGCCCTCCATTAGGACGAGGGGCTGCTCTAGTCTTCTTAGGGCATTGGTTTGGATAATGCCCTTACAGTTGCAGGAGAAGCAGTGACCCGGCAACTGGTTATGGGGCCACCAGTGGCTCCACAGTGCACGTGATTGGGGCACGGCTCTGCGAAGGATGAGGGCGGTGTTGACAACCTCGGGTCTTTGAAACTCGAGCACGGACCCCGAGAGTGCCCAGAGTGAGAACGGGAAGAACCGGCCCTGGACGACTTGTAGGACTCCTACTTGCGCTTGCGGGAATCCACAAGCTCCCTACCAGAGTGCTCCGCGACGATGGCCTTATCGACCAAGGTCTGGAAATCAGGGAAGTCGATGATGGATAGCTTGTCCTTAAGCTCCTCGGACAAGCCACCCCTGAACTTTGCTTGCTTGGCCATATCAGTGGCCACATCCTTGGGAGCATAACGAGCTAGATAGTTGAACTCGTACACATACTCCACGATCGAGCCACGCCTTGCTTGAGGCGAAACTCCTGCTTCATGATGTTCATCAAGCCGGCAGGGATATGAGATCGACGGAAGGTAGTACGAAACTCCTCCCAAGTGACGGTGTGGTTCATGGGCCGCATGGCGAGAAAGCCCTCCCACCACGACAAAGCTGCACCCTCAAGCTGGTGCGATGCAAACAGCGCCTTCTCATGCTCCTGGCACTGCGTGATGCTGAGCTTCCGCTCCACCAGATGAAGCTAGTCGCTCAGATCGAGCGGGTCCTCGACTCGAAAAGGTGGGGGCTGAGTACGAAGAAACTCAGCGAGGCCCCCACGAGACTGATGAGCATTCCCTTGCCCGGATCCCGAGGCACCGGTAAAATTTGAGGTGTTGCGCGCGATGACATCCAACAAAGACTCTCTCTGTCATCCGCACGGTTGCGCTCTATCTCGAAGAAGAACCTTGGCCATGGTCGGAGGAGGAGGAAGCTCGTCCCGACCACCGCTCGCCTTGGCCACTACGAGTACGGCCCGCCATCCTGTCGAGAGGGGAAAGAGGTTAGCAACTAATAACCCAACAATTAGAAGCTATAGAAAGCGGGGGCTAACGACTAGGGGAATGGAATATCACCCTAATCGAAGGCCAAAACAGCAAGTAATTAAACTTTAAAAGCTCCCAAAAGACCCCAAAACAGCAAGGAAACTTTTGGAAATAAGCTCAACATCTCTATGCAATTATCCCGTATTGAATGAACAAGTAATCGGTAGAGAAGGGAAAATTTCAGCAAGCTATTTTAGGTCTAATTCTACTCAAAAGCAAGAGTAAACCAGCGAATTAAGTGTTAGATACTTAGCTAACTAGTATCACATCTTACCCTTTTATTCCCATAAGTTTTAGTTGAATTAACCTCTCATTTTCTACCTTAATCACTAGCTTGAGCTTTGCTGCCCTAAAATGCTTGCTTGCTGTCCTAAAATTCCAGATTTGAATTCCAGCTCCAAATACTTCCATCCTTCACCAAAAGACAGCCAAGACTTCAATTTTAGACTCTCATAAGTTCCCCGTAAACCGCTTAAACGATAACAACTATCTTTGAAGGAAGGAGAGGTAAACAATTTTAAAACTCAAATTAGAGTAAGATGAGAGAAGAAAGCTAAGATAGGCAAGGAGTAAAATCTGAGAATTACTTAAGCTTTCATAAAATCTTTGATACTTTGAACATAGGTTTTTCAAAATATCTAAAAACGATCAAGCTAGGGTTTCTATGGCCAGTATGGCTCTGATACCAACTTTGTGAGGACCCCGGTTTATTAGGTTTGTAATACTTAGTCATCCATTGACCCTAGTATCACAAACATAATAATCCGTGTCTTCGAGATATGTATACTTCCCAGAATGTAGTATACACACCCCTTTACAAAATCATGCATCAATTCCATTTAAGACATAGAACCAAAGCACGACTAGAATAAAAGACATACAATATATAGAGTTATTACAAAAGGGCCGACCGGCCAAATACAACTAATAAAGGTAACACAATGAAGCAACATGCCATAAGATGGCGATAACAAAAGAGAGCCACGTGGTTTGCCTTTAGCCCACAAGGCAACCAACCAAGACGCCTAGCTCGATTCCCAACCGCAGCACATCTCACAAAAGTAAAGCCCTTTGGGCTCTACCTCCTCTGCAACAAGGTTATTAAGCAAAGCAAATGAGTACAAAAATGTACTCGCAAGACTGACGTGTAGTATAACAGAACTATAAATAGCTACATGCAAGCTTTATTTAAGTGGATGAGGCTTTGGACTCATTTTAGCATAAAGCAAGCTTTCATTTACAATAATGTAATAGATTGAAAGCAATTTGACAAAGCATTTTAATTTGTGAAGAACACGATACAACAATAATAACAACAAGAACAACCTGGAAGTGACTCACCCAAGTCACCACAACAATAGCATGAATTACCCAATTCATACCACCCATCAAGTTTTAATTAAGTGTTTAGTCTAGTTCTTGCGAAAAATCACCAAGCGTGTCTATAACCTAGGACGAGGCTATTCGAATAGTTTTATCCCTGCAGGGGTGTACCAATGTACCCACACGCCGGACCACCTTTTCGCCACATGATTCAGCACACTTCCTTTGGTATGCCGGCACGGCTAAGTCCTACGAGACATTTCCAATGGATGATGCTAATTAAGAGCCGCAACCCACGGGGACAAGGACACAATAGACAGCCTAACCGGTCTGCTAATGCTCTCTTCCCAACACCACACACACATTTTATTTTTTTAACACACCCACCGACCAGCTCATAATTAACACCCCCCAAAGTACTTAGTCAAGAGAGATCCCATATCCCCCTCGTGTGGTTAGCACGCAAAAGTGCTTGGATCAATGGCGCAAGTAACTCGGTCCTTGGGGACTTGGGCACCATTCCGTTCACACCCAACAAATCACACCAACATCCATTGTGCCCAAGTCAACAAGCATGTTTTCATTTTTGTTTTATTTGTTTACAAAGTAATAAAGCACAAGAGGGACATAATGGAATAATAGTTTTTATGTGATCAAGGTCATCGACATAATGTCAACAACCGCCCATTTCTACCGTTATCTAAGCTTTGCTAAGCATTACCAACGTAACTACTAAGTGATAAGAGTCCATCCATCGAACTCTAAATCATAGCAAGATAATCCTAGGCTTAGTAGTAGTGAATGAACATTTACCTACAGAATATGCATCTATAGGATTACTAGCGATATTTTAACACAAAGTAGCATGCATACATACAAGTAAAACAATATATTAGCTTTAAAGTAATGGGACATAATTGGATATGATCAAACTACTTGCCTTGCTGGTATTGCTCAATATGTTGCTGAGGATCACTCACGGGTTCAAAGTACTCGTCGGCACCTAACGAACAAGCGAAAAGAAACGATAAGAACGACGAAAACCACAAAGACAGCACAGAAAACAAATTCCAATTGCTCTGAAATTTCTACAACAGCAAGAGGATGATTTTTAGGGAATTTAGCAATAAGAACCAATTGATTTGGATTCTTAATGCAAAAGATATAAGCAAAACAATTCTGCTCAGCCCTAAAAATCAAAACTGCTACTATTCACTAATTTAATTATTTGGCAACATTTTCTAGAGAGGTGGTGTTACTGAGATTTTTACTGTAAAACCAGCACCTCATGAGATGAATAACACAATTGAGTTCATCTCATTTGGAGCTATTATGCACTTTCTATAATTTTTCAAAGACAAGAACTTGAACAACATTAAAATGCACAAGTAAACTTTTTGAAAATAGTGACATGCCTAAATCCTATCCTAGCATTTAGAGCACTAACAGAGGAAGCCAACAAAGTTGGATTCACTCAAAAATAACCTACAGAGCAATACTTATGCATTTTACAAGTTAAATGAATTTTTAATGAAACATTTAAAGTTAGTTTTGAAATTTACTTACAATACCATTTTCTGGAGCTAAACTGGGCTCATAACCAATTTTAGGTTAGAGTCTGGTCCAAACCAGAGCTGTAGCAATTTGAATCACCTTATTTGGATTTAAATTGAATTAGTTATGCATTTTTAAAGTTCATACCTTTTTCAGTTCATAAAATAACAGTTCTCTGGAATTTCTTAAAACCACAAAGGCAGGGGAGGACATGAGCCCTAGATCTTAAATCTAACGGCTCAAGACCTACCAGCTGACCAAGCGCACGCGCGCTCTCGAAGGTGCAGAGGTCATGGGCCGTGGATCTTGGATCCCACGGTCCATGTCCTCCCAGCAACGTGCGCTCGCGAGAGGGGAGGTCGTGGCCGTTGATGCTGCATCCAACGGACCACAACGATCGAGGGAGGACTGGAACGGTCCAGATCTAGCGAGGGAGGTCCTCAACGGTTGAGATGACCGCGAGGAGGTCCAACGCGGAGGTCTTAACGTCACAGACCTCCAAGGGAGGTCTGGACGGCTATGATGCGAAAAGGGGAGGTCCTAGACGCTCAAGATCTCCTCGGAGGAGGTCTTGGACGGCCCAGATCAGCGCCACCACGCAAGACGCCAAGACGACGCGACAGGAGTTAAAGCGTGTGGGACACAAGGAGGTCCAGCGCGAGGTCTTGAATGCGCCGAAGAGGCAGGATTAAAAGCGATTAAAGCGAATCCAATGATTAACGAGGTTAAGCAATGATTGACGATTTAAGAAGAGGATCTCTGTCAAAATGACAACAAAGGGTACGTTGTCGTCCGACAAAAACCCGAGCGTGCACAAGAGCTTGTCGCCGGCGATGAGGACTTCACCGACGCCAACCAAGGACACCAATGTGTGCGCAATAGTGCTGTGCACACACCGGACCTACTCTCGACGGCGGCGACGGCCTTGAACGCCGGCGAGCCGGAGAGGACAAAGATGACGAGCACGGCCAAAAGACCAACTTGTGAAGTAAAGCTCCGCAACATTCATACAAGCGTGTGCCAAGCCTAGGGACTACCAGGAGGATTACCTGGAGGTCCAGAGGGGTTGAGGAGGTCGTGGGAGGAAGGACCGGCGCTGGGGAAGAAGGGTGCTCCACGGTCAAAGCTCCAGCTCCAAGATCCACTTTGGCCACCTCTGAAAATGTCCCAACCAAATTAAGTTAGGGTTAACTCCAGGAGGTTTGGGGAGCACAAAGTGAGCAAGCGGTTGAAGAGGGAGCCACTGGAACTCTTGTGCCACCGAGGAGCTCCAAGGTCTTCAATGGCGATTTGGGGGAAGAGACTCGGCCAAGCACAGAGGCAAGGCAGAGCTCGAAGGCGTGTAAAAGAAGCCAAGGCCCACAGTGGGGAGGTTTTATAGCTAGGGCAAAGAGGTCATGGACCACGGGTTAAGCTCATGGTGAGCTTAGCCCATGGGAGAATCCATGGCAGCACAAGATGAAGGGGACGGGGTAGGTAGGTCGAACATGGGCTAGGGGCGGAAAGAGGCGCCACGCATTAAATCTGTATGAGCGAGCCGTTGGGACAAGACATGTCGCTGACCTTCTCCACTGCCATGGCTCGCACGCGCGCCCAAGCTAGGAGAAGAACAGGGCGAAGCTCTCCACCGCTGGATTAAGAGGATGGGGAGGTCCTGGCCCTCGGATGTGTTTTTGAACCGGTATGTTTTAAGTGACTGGGAGGAGGTCCCAGCCACACGATTTGGACGGGGAGGTCATGGCCCTCCGATTTTCATTGCGCGGACGCGCAAAGGATAAAGGGACAGGAGGTCCAAGGCGTTGGATCTAAATCCAACGGTGCGGACCTCTGGGGAGGACTTAAGTTGCGCGCGATACTGCCAAAGACGTGGAGGTCATGGCCTTTAGATTTAAATCCAAGGGCACACAACCAAAGGGGAGGTCCTAGGCGCTGCGCAAAGCGCAAAGGAGGTCATGGCCATGAGATAATGATCTAACGGCAACGAGATGAGATTGGAGGTCAAGTGCGCACGATGACAAAAGGGGAGGTCGTGGCCGTGGATTTTTAATCCAACGGCGCACAACGCATGATGCGGGGAGGTCAGGTGCGCTTGATAAGCAGAGGAGGTCGTGGGCTGTTGGATCTGATCCAACGGCTACGACCTCAACAAGGCGGGAGGAGGACTTTGTGGTTTGATAACAAGGGGAGGTCATGGCCATGGATCCTTGATCCAGCAGCACGACCTCGATGAGGATGGGGAGGTCTTTGCGGTGTGGACGCGGAGGAGGTCGTGACGGTTGGATGTTGATCCAGCAGTTACGACCTCAACCGAGTGGGAAGGAGGTCTGTTGAGCTGAGTAAGAGGTTGGGTTTGACCAGCTTTGCCATGGCTCAAGCCCAAGGAGCAAAGGCACAATTTGAATTCAATTTTTAACAAGTGAGACTTTGCGAGAATAATTTGAGATAGCAAATGAACTCCAAATTTTCTGAAATTTTAATTGGAGCTTGCTGACATAGGGATTAACCTTACATAAAATTTCCAGAGGTTTTTATGCAATGCATTTTTCTCAGGAAATTCATAAAGGCTGTTCAAGAGTTTGATTTACCTCCAAAATTATCAAACAAGTTTTATAACTTGTGATATTTTTCAGAGGGGTCCCACATCAACTATAGGACTAAGGGAAAAATATTTCCAAAGATTTGGCACAAGATTTGAGACAAGTGGAAAATGAGTTTGACTTTTGCCAATAAGAGGTTTGTGTTTTTGGATAACACAACTCTTGGACAAGAATTTCATGTGAGATCAGGGGTTTCACGATGTGAGAAAAAGTTTAAATTTCTACACATTTAATTACATTTGAAACAAACTCATGTTTACATATTTGGGATATTACAGTTAATCTTCCACCATAAGACAAGAAAGATGCACTACTTGTCAAACGCCTTTCCTACATCAACCATAGTAGAAATCACGGGCGGTTAAATGGTTGTACCCGAGGGAAGGCCAAGATATGTAAACGGCATTGATCCAACTTGGCAACCAAAAACTCCAGCAAGAAGGGGAACTTTTTCTTCAGGAACATTTATTGGAATAAGAGAAGATTTATGGTAATTCACTTTTAATCCAGTAGAGAAGGCAAATGTGTGTAAAAGACCTTTTAGACAATGCAATTGTCTTGCACAAGCTGGTAAGATTATGAGAGTGTTATCTGCATATTGCACAATTGGATAGTTATCCGCAAAATCCATAGGCAATGGCAAGTGAAGCAAGTTCCTCCTATGTGGCTCATTGATTATAGACCGCAAGAGGTCCGCAGTCAAGACAAAAAGCAGAGGTGATAGAGAGTCTCCTTGTCAAACTCCTCTTCATTTGATTTTAATCCTCTGACACGTGGGGTCCACTTGTCAGCCTCTTAGTTTTAGAACGTGTTTTAAAACCGAAAACAGTACGTGGGTCCCACATGTCAGTAACTCATTTACTAAACATGTTTTAAATTATATTTTTTATTATCTTTTCAACTGGTCCCACCTATCATAGACCTAATACACTTAACCACTGTCATTAGCGTTAATCAAATCCTAAATTCGAGTGGGTCCCACTGTCAATGAGAGAGAAAGGAGAGAAGTAGAGCTGCGCACGGCTGGAGGCTTGGTGAGCACGTCGGCGATGAACAGCACGATGAGCGGTAGCATTGAGCAGCAGAATGGAAAGAGAGCAGCAAGGCGAAGCTATAGGTGGTGGTGGCGACAATAGAGATGGCCGTAGGCGGCGTCACGGCGGCGAGGAGCGGCGGAGCACAACGGGTCTACGACGGACTTCGCGTAGGAAGCATCCTCCGGGCTAAAGGAGTGGCGCATTAGACTCAGTAAGTCTAGGCGGTGCTAACGGGATGGGCAAGAGGACTTAGGGTCACCAGAGGCTAGTCGGCGACATGCGCCATGGGTGGCTCTGTGGTCTACTACGCAAACTGCTCGCCCGAGGCAAACTATCTAGCGCATATGGCTCAGGAGCTCACCACTATCAAGAAGATGGAGATGGTGAGGTCGGAGATGGCTGGGGGCGGCCGGACGGCAATGAACAGCGGCAGCGGCATTGAGCTTCAAGGTGATCGAGCTTGTTGGCAAAATCAGATTGAAATGGAGCGCATGAATTGTTTCAGGGAAGCGTACAGATGAAGAGAATGACCTTGATGAGGTCGGGGGCTCACCGGAGTGACTTGTCGTTGGTAAGCAGCGGAGGCTTAGGTGTAAGCAGGGGTGAAAACGGATCGGATACGGACGGATAATGGCTCTGCCATATTTGTTTTCATATTTTCCCGGATGCGGATACGAATATGGATTCCCTGGATATGAATACGGATGCGAATAATATCGAATACGAATATGAATCGAAATGAATGCGGTCACGGATATTTTTTCGGAACATAAAAACCCCTTAAATTGCATGCCAGAAATTAACGAAAACATATAACTAGTTTGTTTGATGCAAACATTCATGAATTGTTCATATTTTCAACATCCAGAGTTACTTCATAGTCCTTGTAAACTACTTCTAAGCAAGTTTTATTGATCCTCTAGATATCAAGTACACATTACCAACCTCAATTAGGTCATAAAATTGATCAAGCACCGAACTGTAACATGTTGCACGAATTTCTCCACCATGTGAATCAAGGATTAGCGTATTTAACGACAATTATTACAATAAACATTTATTACAACAAATAATTATTACATAAATAATTATTACAAACAGTTCATGCCCCCTCCACTTTTTTCTGGGCTATAAATACAAAGTGCATGCATGTAACATTACTTTTGGACTAGCAATTCGAAATTTAGTTTCTAATGTCTGCAATAGAATGTAAAGACATTGAGCTTACAAAAACACACTCAGTTTTTATATATATATATTTTTTGTCCAAATGAGTTCTGCAAGTTCAACCAAAAGCACGGTTCCAAAAGGAATGCTCAAGTGAGCACACGTAACTATGAGGACACAATGCCCTGTTAAAGGCGGATATTGGATTAACTAATTTCAGCTAAACTTCCATCAAGAACTATACCAAAATTTGTAAAACCAAATGGATTGATACTAGCAGATCACTTATGATGGCCTAATTTGAAAAGTCAGAGAAGGACATCCACTGACACTTGGGTAATTATCCTCTTTACATCATGTTTCAAAGAAACACCATAGGATGTTCAAGTAGCAAGAATTTACAAAACTAAGTGTCAGATATCTGCAGAGCCTACAAAGAGTTCCAAGTTCCCCAAATATGCCATGTGCAACCATATATAAATTGTTATAGATCATAGATTCAATTCCCCCGAAGATCAATTCAGTTCACTACCCCGACAAAATTGCTTACCAAGCACTTGTAATAAGCCCCTGCCAAACAATTGCATATTTGCATTAGCAGTCACCCGTCAGAGAAGCAACACAGGTTGGGGTCGGAAGGTATCTGCGTCGCAGTCATCGACAAAGCGGCACCGCCAGCAACTCTGGTGCTCCGTGACTCTGCTCAACCTCGTGTCGCGCGAGGCTGCTCTCGAGCTCGGCACGATTAGGCGCTTGGGATCTCTCGGCGATCGGCTTCTCAAGAGGTGGTGGTGGCATGCCGAGGGGGAGGGCTAGAGCGCGAGGATCGAGATCGCGCGAGAGGCAAGGGTGCGGGAGGCGGTGGAGACGCGTGGGGTTTTGGATTGACACAGAAGTGGCGCACACAACCTCGCTCATGGCCGCGGTGCGTGTGCAAGCGGTGGAGAAATCACCGTCGCACCAGTAGTTCCTGCGGATGCGTCTTGAGAACGTCTGGGGACGCCGTGGCTGTTCCTCTTGACGGACCTCACTGAGCAAAGACGACCTTGGGGAGATCTGGGAGGAGGGTCTTTGAGGAGGCCGTGGGGAGGAGCATCTTTGGGGAGGAGGGAGCGGGAGGAGCGCAACCTTGCTTGGGAAGATCTGGGAGGAGGAGGGGTGTTGGGGAGGAGGCCGTGAGGAGGAGTCTTGGCCGGGGAGGAGGGAGCCGGGAGGAGCGCGACCTTGCCTGGGGAGATCTGGGAGGAGGAGGGGTGCTGGGGAGGAGGTCGGCAGGGAGGAGCGGGTCCTTGCCGAGGGAGGAGGGAGCCGAGGGGGGGATCTAGGAGGAGGAGGGGTGTTGGGGAGAGGCCAGCGGGGAGGATGAACACGCCGGGGGAGGAGGGAGCCAGGGAGTGGCTAAGTGCGTAAGTGAGTGCTGGATATCTGGATAATCTGAGTCCGTATTTGTATCCGCCGGATATCATGTCTACCGTATTCGTTTCCGTTTCCGACAAAAAAAATCCGAATCCGTTTCCGATCCAAAAATTATCCGAAAAAATCCGATCCGAGACCATCCGAATCCGTTTTCATCCGGATCGGATGGAAACTATCGATCCGTTTTCACCCCTAGGTGTAACGGACCAGACCTCCCTGAGAGGTCTCCTAGGACCACGGGTGGTCCTAGAGACCGAAATCGGTCCCGAAGTCCTTTAGCGGAACGAGCTAGTCCCAAAGATCGTGGCTAGCTCACACGATGAAACAGAGGTGGTGCGACCATCAGCATAAACTTTATTAATTAACAATGAATTGATTACAAGAGCGGTTTAAGAGTGACCAAAACAAAGATAGTAGATAACAAAAGCGAGTAGACCACTTGATTAGCCTGCGCAATCATTGGAGGCGCGGCCTAGGCGCCCTGGTCTCGAGCACCTCGTGAGCGTCCTCTCTGCTCAAATGAATCAAGCAAGCGTGAGCACAACCACCGTGCTCGCAAGTCACACCCGTCAAGTAACTGAAAGCAATGCATCCAAGGATATCTCAAAGGAAGGCTTATAGAGTTGATTTGCGTAAAGCCAAGTTTGTTTCCAAATACATGTACTAAGTTCCAAAGCAGATATACAATAACTAAAATTCATTTTCTAAATCTCAGTTTTATAGTTGGATAACATTCATCAACAAGTGGTGAAGGATACCCTCCTATCACAAGGCTCCCTGCCCGAATTCCCATTTGGATAGACATCCAAAACCAGTTTGAAGAGGTCTTTTGAAAACAAAACCAGAAATCTAACTTGGAGTGGTTTTGCCAGCATGTCTATGACTGTGGACATGGCTATTCGAATAGATTTACACTCTGTAGAGGTGTACAACTTTACCCACACGACACGACCTTTCTAGTTTATTTGGCACCCGCCGATACCACCACTCACTGCCATAGGTAAGTGGTCTAGAGCACGTGACAAGGCCTTTACAATATGCCATTCCACCGCAGTTTCCCCTCGCTAAGATTTCACACCCTTTGGACTAACCATCCGCAGGGTTCAGGTCCCCTCTTGCGCCAGGTGGGAATGCATAAAAGTATGTCGTCAAGATACCCACACAACCGGATAGAACAACCACTGTGGAACATTGTAAATTAGTTAGCCAGATTCTACCCACACAGAACATGTGGTTGCACGATGGGGCTAGCAAGATGCGGCTCGAAGACCAGTCCTTAACTGACTTGGGGGACTTCCAGCGAACCACGAGCCTCGATCATAGAAATGACTCGATCCCGTGCATAAACATGCACCCATCCAAACAACCAATTCGCTCAAGTCCAAACCAATTTTTCTTTTGCTTTGCTTTTCAAAAACATTAGCAAACTTCCACGACAACCCAATGTCATGGTTAAACATTTTGGCAACATTGGTCTTTTGGCAGTAAAACTACCAAATCAAGATTTTTAGGTCTAAGCTTCGACTAAGCATAGGGTTTTAAAACGTGCTTGCTTATGCTAATGTACCAACTAGCTCTTTACTATAGTGACAAGGGGTGGTCGAATCAATAATCAAATTTGGATAAACAAAGGAATCAGGAATAACTATAAAGTTAAGACAGAGATTTAAAATACTTGAATTCAAATAAGCATGCAATAATAATTTGAAATAGAAATTAAATAATTTGAGATACTGGGATCAATATGATCAATGGTGTAACTTGCCTTGCTCGAAAGCTTGAGGGTCTTATTTGAAGTATTCGGGCTCTCTTGAGTCGTCGAAATCTACACGCAAGAATGAAGCAAAATCAAATAAAGAACAAATAAGAAATCCAAATGAACTCCAAAACAAACCAACTAAAACCAATCAGCAAGGAACTGAATTAAAAATAGGCTCTCGGGAGGAGGCTCAACTAGTTGGGAGGAGGTCCAACTGGTCGGGAGGAGATCCAACTAAGAGGGAGGTCTTGAGGAGTTCAAGGGAGGTCCTGAGGAGGAGGTCCTGAGGAGGGTACGGCTACTCAACGTGGTCGCACAAAGAATACAGAAGGATACGACTATGCAACATGGTCGTAGGAAGAATACAAAAGGATACGACTATGCAATGTGGTCGTAGGAATGGATACGACTATGCAACGTGGTCATAGGAAGAAAACGCAAAGATACGACTATGCAATGTAGTCGTAAGAACAAGGGAAGAGAATAGGGCACAGAGAAACTTACCAAGACCGAGAAAGAGAGACCGAAGGAGAAGGGAGAGGACGGCGAGCAGTGGTTGAAGACGGCGTAGGTGCTCTAGTGAACTCCTTGGCGACGAGGAGGCGACGACACAGGCTCTGTTGGGATACGGGTAGGCTACGATAGCAACAATTCAAAAAATTCTACCGCATAAACCAGGAAGCCAAGCAAGTAGATGATCACATATCGTTACCACTAGGCCTTGCGGTGTGTGAAGAAGAGTTGGAGCAACCTGGTCCAACGTAGAGCGCGTCGATGTCGTGGTCGTAGGCGATCGTCCTCTTTCCTCGTAGACGATCGTCTCCTCTAGCAACCTCCAATGTTCCTTGCGAAGTTTGCGGATCGTCCTCAAGCGCAACAGCAACCGCAGCAGTGCCTCTACGGTATCCACACATCTAGGGAAGGAACAACCGAACGCCGGTGTGCTAGCACCAAGTCGCACGGCAGGGCTCTCAGGAAGATGGCGGCTAGGGTTTCGGCAGAGCAACTTACGTCAACCCCTCTACATCGCGATAGCCTCATGCATCTTCTTATATAGTGCCCGTGATAGATCCTATCCGAACATACTTTACGAATCGTATTCGTATTGGTTTGTTCCATCCCGTTAAGTGTGTGACCCGTTAGGTTCATGCGTAGTTTGGTTGTGACTCGGAAACCCTTTCCGACCACGAGTCGTAGCGGTTCCTAGCAGAACATAACGATTCCCAAATACACATGAATTATATCGGACGAACCTTAATGCAATATGATCTACGACTTGCTCCTCATCACTTACGACTTGGTCCTATCCCCATACGACCAGTTCAGATATTGATCCGACGATTCGTAACTCCTTACGACTAGTTTCGACCACTCTGTGAATACGTTCGACCATCCACGACTTTGATCGATCTCGACTTGCTCGAACTTAACGACCTACTCGTGTATTCTCCTTTGCCTCACGATATCTGGTTGAACTCGGGTAAGATATTATGTCATCCATGGGTATTCAATACTTTCTCGTCGAGTATCGGATAACCTTATGTGGTCGAACTCTTTGACCACGAGTGGCATGGCCATGCACTTTCTTTATTCGACCACTTCGAGGGCCGAGATATTTCTCTGTTATGTTAGGAGGGTAAATCCCATATCCCACCGGTCACATTCCTCGCATGTTTCATAGCATGCGAAAGCTACCTTTATAACTACCCGATTCTGAGTAGCGTTTGGCAACCCTAAGAGTGCTATTACACATGTAGGAAACCATACTGATATCAGGTCTAAGGATTATATATCATCATTGCTTGAGACCAACTAATGACACATAGAATCATAACAATCTTAATAATGTCTCAAGGTGGGTCTATCCAACCCCATGTTCTCTAACATGTGTTCACATTATTGATTCGATGTCCCTATATCCATGACCGGTGAAACATGGTCATCAATCAATATATGTGTTGGTCGTAGAGTCACTGGTGTTCCGACCAGTGATATTCGACCAGGGATACTTTTTAGAACGACATCATATAAGTTAAAGAGTTTCACCAGCAAGTCACATACTCGTTGATCTATATAACTAATGATTCATTCAAGGAACAGAATAACATTTATTCATTAACTCATAAACATAGACGTGATACAATCATCATTATGATTGCCTCTAGGGCATATCACCAACAGGCTCCAACAGACTCCTAGGTGACGGGGAGGCGAAACTTCAAGCACAGAGGAGCTGGGCGAGAGCAAGAGAGCTAGGTGAGGAAAAATGTGAGGAAAGAGGGCTGCTTAGGCTTTTATAGCCAAGGAAGCCAAAGAGAGTCACTGAAAGACTCGAAGGTACACACGAGGTCAAAGGTAGGTGAAGGAGGAGATGGGGGCATGTAGGAGAGGAGACAAGAGAGGGAACAGGGTACTGCTGAAGCGATAGCATTTAATGCGAAACAACAACATTTAATGCGCAAAGACAATTACGTCAGGAGTGACATGGCTGGAGGAAGGAGAAGGTGAGCAGGGTTGACAGGTGGGGCTCGGTCAACACTCGGAAGGGTGGTCCAACCAAGGGGAGGTCGTGACCCAAGGGGTGGTCGAGACCGGTCTCCAGGATCACCCAGGAGGTCTCTCGGGACCACCCAGGAGGTCTTGGACGGAGAGGGAGGTCCAAACGAAAGGGAGGTTTGGACCGAGGGAGAGGTCCAAACGAAAGGGGCATTTGGACTAAAGGAGAGGTCCAAATGAAAGGGAGGTCTAGACAGAGAGAGTGGTCCAAACGAAAGGGTGGTCTAGACAGATGGAGACACGGAGCGAACAGAGAAAGGAAAAACAACACTAGGGAACTCCAACGAAACCAGAACAAACCAAACTTTGATTTAGTTGAAGTTTGATTTAGTCATTTTAAAACACCTTTAATTCCAAAATCTCAATTTAAGGCTTAGAACTCTCATCAAAACTAAATGGTTCTTTTTATTTTGAAAATTTAAAAAAAAACCAGAAAAACCGGGATGTTACAAACCTACCCCCCTTAAGGGAATCTCGACCCCGAGATTCAGACTTGGCTAGCAAAAAGGTGGGGATACTCGGCCTTCAGATCTTCTTCTCGCTCCCAGGTGGCTTCTTCCTCTGAGTGGTTACTCCACTGAACTTTGCATGAACGGAAGATCCTGCTTCTTGTAATGCGCTCCGTGACGTCAAGAATCTTGATTGGCTACTCCACATAGGTGAGGTCTTCTTGAAGGTCTATGCCCTCAAGCGACGTTTGCTCTGTTGGAACTCGAAGACACTTCTTCAGCTGCGACACGTGGAAGACGTCATGAATTGCGGACAAAGATGTCGGTAGCTCTAGCTGATAGGCAACCTCGCCTTTTCTTTCCATAATCTTGTATGGTCCAACAAATCTTGGTGCGAGCTTTCCTCTGATCTAAAATCTCCTTACTCCTCTGAGTGGAGTTACTCTAAGGTAGACGAAATCTCCTACCTCAAAGAACAAGTCTCTGCGATGATTGTCAGCATAGTTCTTCTGTCGGGATTGAGCCACTCTCAATCGTTCCCTTATCAGTCTTACTTTACTTTCAGCATCCTTGATCAATTCTGGTCCAAAGAACTAGTAGTCTCCAAGTTGATCCCAAAGGAGAGGGCTTCTACAAGGTCTGCCATACAATGCTTCAAAGGGAGACATTTGCAAGCTGGCTTAAAAGTTGTTGTTGTAAGAGAACTTTGCATAAGGGAGGTGCTGATCCCAACTCTTCCCAAAGTCTAAGGCACAAGCTCGAAGCATGTTTTCAAGAATCCGATTTACTCTTTCTGTTTGTCTATCGGTTTGGGGGTAATATGCTGTACTGAAGTTGAGTCGGGTCCCCAAGGCTTCATGCAAGCTCTTCCAAAATCTTGAGGTGAACTGTGAACCTCGGTCAAATACTATTCTTTTGGGTACTCCATGCAAGCAAACAATCCTGGCCATGTACAACTCTGCCAATTTACTACTTTTGTAGGTAGTCTTGACTGGTATGAAGTGTGCCACTTTGGTTAAACGGTCGATCACGACCCAAATGGAATCATATCCCGCTTGGGTCCTAGGCAATCCAGTGATAAAGTCAAAGCCTACTTGTTCCCACTTCCACTCAAGAATGGGTAAAGGCTGTAACAGTCCAGCTGGTCTTTGGTGTTCGGCCTTGACTCTTTGGAATACATCACAGTGTGCAACAAACTCGGCAATCTCTCGCTTCATACTGACCCATCAATACTTTTCCTTTAGGTCCTGATACATCTTGGTACTGCCTGGATGAATGGAGTATGATGATTCATGGGCTTCTTTCATAATCAACTGTTTGACCTCTTGGTGCTCTAGTACACAGATGCGGTTATTGAACAACACTGTTCCTTGCTCATCTTCGAAAAATTATGGGGCTCTGCCTCTTCTTATGTTCTTCTTGATCTCCTTGATGTCTCCATCTTCTTTTTGATGTTCTCTGATTTGGCTCTGAATGGTTGGCTCCACTTCCAAAGTATTTACACAACCCTGGTTGACAATCTCCAAATTCAGACGTCTTAATTCTTGATACAAGTTTGCATGACTCTTCTGGACCATCATAGTGTTGCAATACCCTTTTTGACTTATGGTACCTGCCACTACATTGACCTTGCCTAGATGGTAATAGATTCTAAGGTCATAGTCCTTTATTAGTTCTAGCCATCTTCTCTGCCTGAGGTTGAGTTCGGACTGGGTGAATATGTACTTCAAACTTTTGTGGTCTTTGAAGATCTCACAGCGATTACCGATGAGGTAATGCCGCCAAATTTTTAAGGCATACACAATTGCGGCTAGTTCCAGGTCATGCGTAGGGTAATTCCCTTCATGAGACTTCAATTGCCGAGAAGCATAAGCCACTACTTTTCCTTCTTGTATGAATACACAACCAAGGCTTTGACGACAAGTGTCACAGAACACCTCAAAATCCTTATGGATGTCTGGTAAGACTAGCACAGGAGCAGAAACTAGTCTCTTTTTCAATTCTTGGAAATTTTGCTCGCAAGTTTCAGTCCATTCAAACTTCTTCTCTTTCTTCAAAAGCTAAGTCATAGGTCTGGCGATCTTGGAGAAACATTCTATGAACCTTCGGTAGTATCCAGCTAATCTAAGGAAACTCCTAACTTCGGTGACAGACTTGGGTTGCCTCCAATCCAACAAGGCTTCAACCTTTGCAAGATCTATGGAAACTCCTCTTGCTGACACTATATGACCAAGGAAGGCTACTTGGCTTAGCCAAAATTCACTTTTACTGAGCTTGGCATAGAGCTGGTGCTTCTTGAGTCTTTCCAAAACTACACTGAGATGCTTCTCATGCTCTCCTTTATCCTTCGAGTAGATGAGAATGTCGTCAATAAATACGACCACAAACTTATTCAAGAACTCCATGAATACTTTATTCATCATATTCATGAAATAAGCTGGTGCATTCGTCAACCCAAAAGACATCACTGTAAACTCATACAGTCCATATCTTGAGGTGAAAGCAGTCTTGGGGATGTCTTTTGGTCTGATCTTCAACTAATAGTAACCAGATCTCAAATCAATCTTGGAGAAAACACTTGCTCCTTTCAACTGGTCAAAGAGGTCATCGATCCTGGGTAAGGGATACTTGTTCTTGATTGTGACTTCATAGAGTGATCTGTAATCCACACACATCCTCATACTATTATCCTTCTTCTTGACAAACAGTACTGGAGCTCCATAAGGTGATGAGCTTCGTTGGATAAAACCCTTGTCTTGCAATTCTTCGATTTATTTCTTCAATTCCATTAACTCATTTGCTAGCATCCTGTAGGGTCTGTTTGAAATTGGAGCTATCCTTGGGACTAGGTCGATTAGGAACAGGATGTCCCTATCGGGTGGCACACCAGACAATTCCTCAGGAAACACATCCGGGTACTCATTGACCACTGGGCGGTCTTCCAGGACCACCCGAGAGGTCTTTAGGGCCACCCGGAGGTCTTCCAGCTTCTCTTCCTTCAGACTGGTCAAGATAGGACCTCTTCTAAGAGAGGTCTTGGGTCTGAATTCCACTTGGACTCCTTGCTCATTGGTGAGGGTGATAGACCTACTAGCACAGTCTATCTAGCCTTGATTCTTGGCTAGCCAATCTATTCAGAGAATCACATCCAATCCTTGGGAGTGCAAGACTATGAGGTCTGCCAAGATGGGTACTCCCGAGATCTCTAAGGTAAGGTTTGGGTATAGGGAACTAATCCTCATCTCCGAGCCAGGAGAATGCATTAACATAGGGTTAACTAAAGGGGAGATAGATAACCCATATTTTCCCATAAACTTGCTTGAAACAAAAGAATACAAAGCTCTAGAATCAAATAAAACTGAGGCTGGTACGGAATTGACAAGGAACGTACCAAGGACTACGTCTGGTGCAGTCTGAGCTTCTTTGGCTGTGACGTGATTCACACGTCCTCTCGTGAATTGCACTGATGGTTTCACATTTGAGTTGCTGCCATGCGCTGGAGCTCCCTGAGGTGGTCGGGTTGGGGTTGCTGAGGGCTGCTTCTTCAGGCACTTATTGGCATAGTGCCCCACTTCATTACAATAAAAGAAAGTGACTCCTGCAGAAGAGGTCGTAGGAGCCTTCTTGAATCGCCTCGGGACCACTCTTGTCGCGAAGCTTTGGTGTTGGTATTGAAATGGCATCGGTACCTTGGACAAAGAGGTCTAGGAGGTCCTACACTAGAGTGGCTGTGGCTGAGAGGTGCAGGGTTTGGGAAAACCCCCAGGGTTGAACTTCTGGGCTACCTTCTTCCTCTTACGGTTCTCCATTTCTATGTACTTACCCTCCTGGCGGATAGCCTTGCTTACAAGCTGTTGGAAATTTGAGTAGTCTTGGGCAATGAGGAGGACCACGAGTAGGGGTGGAAACGGATCGAATACGAATCAAATAGTCTCGAATACGAATACAAATCCATATTTTTAAAATGAATACGAATACGAATATTAACGAATACGAATCGAATGTTGTAACGAATACGAATTCGAATCGAATATGTACTCAATTCGGTCGAATCTGCATATCCTACAATTTTTGCGACAAATCTTAGTAGAACAAATTTATGTAACGTATGTACATAACTACACATCTACAGTAAAGAATCTTATAGCACTAGCACTCTACAGTGTAGTGCCAGTGTGGCACTAGGACACTAGGTCGAGCCGGTGAGCCGGTAGCCACTGCCCATGCCCAGTGCCCACTCCAAGTCTCCAGCCAGACGCCGGGCACCCAGGCAGACACTTCAGCACTACGGCAGAACAACATGGGCATCATCTCATATTCACATCTGTGTTTAATCTAACCACTAGCCCATTTACTTGCTGAAGGCCTAGCCCAACAACCTAACCACTAGCCCATTTACTTGCTGCCCCGTGAGCCACTAAACCTTGGGCCGCTCGGTGGATCGCCGTCTTTGCGTGCGTGCTCTTGGGCCACGGGCCCTCTCAGCTCTTGCTACTCTGGCATTTGTTCCGAATACGGATACTATCCGAATCTGTATTCGTATTCGGTGTTATTTCTCATACCACATCTGGATTCGTATCTGGGAAAAAAACCCGGATAGTATCTGGATTTGGATTCGTTTTCTATTCGAATACGGATTATCCTTTACCGTTTACATTTTCTCGAATACGAACATCGGATAAAACGGATTATCCTTTACCATTTTCCATCCCTAACTGCGAGGTCATCATTAAGTCCTTCTAAGAAACGCTCTTGCTTGGCTTCATCCGTTGCCACGTCTTCTGGTGCATAGCGGGCTAACTGGTTGAACTTGTACAAGTATTCATTGACCGAGCGGTTGCCTTGGCGTAGGGTGCAGAACTCTTTCTTCTTCAGGGACATCATGCGGAGGAATGTGTGCATGGCGGAAAGCTCGCACGAGCTCTTCCCAAGTGATGGTGCGAGCATCGGCGATGGGACTAGGTGAAGTTATCCCACCACTCGTATTTGGTCTATTCAATTGGTGAGAGGCAAACAAGACACTCTCACGATCGATTACCTTTGGATCATGTTCACCTTCACCTTGGCCGATCTAAGCCAATCATCGGCCTCTATTGGCTCGATGCTCTTGGAGAAGGTCGGTGGATGCAACCTCATGAACTCTACAATGTTGGCCCTTAGAGGAGGTGGAGCAAAAGCTTGAGGTTGAGGCTGCTGCTGCTGCGACTTCTTGCAAGGTCAGGTGTTGTTGATGGATTGAGCGAGCAAGTTGATCAAGCGAGCTTGGTTGGCCATCATTTGGTTCGATCGGGTCCTTCATTTGGAGGAGGTGGTGGCGGTGGGCTGGGTTCTCTGCACATTCTCTTTGTGTTGATTGTTGGTCTTTGCCACGCCATTGCGAGTAGTCACCATCTTGCTCGGACTCCTGGTGAGAAAAGAAAAGGAGAACTAAGGGGACGGTGAAACAACCCACCCAAGCAAACAGCCAACACAAAAAAAAAACTTTGCCAAAAACTATAATAGCTATACAACGTTCTATTCAACACACGCAGAACTCCCAAGACCACCCGGAGGTCTTGGTCACCAGGAGCTAAACGAGAGACCACCTATAGAAATTTCGAGGGAAAGAGGATCCATTTGACATTGTAAAATGGTGAGGAGGAATAAGGTAAGGAAGAATACCAAGAAGGAGTAAGGATAGAAAGACGACCAAGATGAGGGGAGAACAAATTATTTTTCTTGTTGTATATCATAAGTTTTGAAATCCGTTCTACTGGGTTACGACCTGTAGTCAAGATGGCTCTGATACCACTTTGTAACGGACCAGACCTCCTCGAGAGGTCTCCTAGGACCACCGGGTGGTCCTAGAGACCGAAACCGGGAGGTCCCGAAGTCCTCTGTGCAGACCGAGCTAGTCCCAAGGATTAGCGGCTAGCTCACACAGTAAACAGAGGTCGTACAGCCATTAACACGAACTTTATTTATTAACAACAGAATTGATTACAAGAATGGCTTAAGAGCCGACCAAAACAAACACAGTGGATAACAAAAGCGAGTAGACTACTCGATTCGCCACAAGCAATCGACTGGAGGGCGCGGCCTAGACGTCCTGGTCCTCGAGCACCTCGTAGACGTCCTCTCCTGCTCAAATGAATCAAGCAAGCATGAGCAGAACCACCGTGCTTGCAAGTCACACCCGTCTAGTAACAGAAAGCAATGCATACAAGGATATCTCAAAGGAAGGCTTATAGAGTTGATTTGCGTAAAGCCAAGTTTGTTTCCAAATACATGTACTAAGTTCCAAAGCAGATATACAATAACTAAAATTCATTTTCTAAATCTCAGTTTTATAGTTGGATAATATTCATCAACAAGTGGTGAAGGATACCCTCTTATCACAAGGCTCCCTACCCGAATTCCCATTTGGATAGACATCCAAAACCAGTTTGAAGAGGTCTTTTGAAAACAAAACCAGAAATCTAACTTGGAGTGGTTTTACCAGCATGTCTATGACCGTGGACACGGCTATTCGAATAGATTTACACTCTGCAGAGGTGTACAACTTTACCCACACGACACGACCTCTCTAGTTTATTTGGCACCCGCCGATACCACCACTCACTACCATAGGTAAGTGGTCTAGAGCACGTGACAAGACCTTTACAGTGCGCCATTCCACTGCAGTTTCCCCTCGCTAAGGTTTCACCCCCTTTGGACTAACCATCCGTAGGGTTCAGGCCCCCCTCTTGCGCTAGGTGGGAATGCATAAAAGTATGTCGTCAAGACACCCACACAACCGGATGGAACAACCACTGTGGAACATTGCAAATTAGTTAGCCAGATTCTGCCCACACAAAACATGTGGTTGCACGATGGGGCTAGCAAGATGCGGCTCGAAGACCAGTCCTTAACTGACTTGTGGGACTTCCAACAGAACCCTGGGCCTCGGTCATAGAAATGACTCGATCCTGTGCATGAACATGCACCCATCCAAACAACTAATTCGCTCAAGTCCAAACCAATTTTTCTTTTGCTTTGCTTTTCAAAAACATTAGCAAACTTCCACGACAACCCAATGTCATGGTTAAATATTTTGGCAACATTGGTCTTTTGGTAGTAAAACTCCCAAATTAAGATTTTAGGACTAATCTTCGACTAAGCATAGAGTTTTAAAATGTGATAGCTTATACTAATGTACCAACTAGCTCTTTACTATGGTGACAAGGGGTGGTCAAATCAATAATCAAATTTGGATAAACAAAGGAATCAGGAATAACTATAAAGTTAAGACAAGGATTTAAAATACTTGAATTCAAATAACCATGCAATAATAATTTGAAATAGAAATTAAATAATTTGAGATACTGGGATCAATATGATCAAGGGTGTAACTTGCCTTGCTCGAAAGCTTGAGGGTTTTCTTTGAAGTATTCGAGCTCTCTCGAGTCGTCGAAATCTACACACAAGAACGAATCAAGATCAAATAAAGAACAAATAAGAAATCCAAATGAACTCCAAAACAAACCAACTAAAACCAAGCAGTAAGGAACTAAATTAAAAGCAGGCTCACGGGAGGAGGCTCGACTAGTTGGGAGGAGGTCCAGCTAGTTGGGAGGAGATCAGGGAGGTCGAGGAGGGAGGTCGAGGGAGGTCTTGAGGAAGTCCTAAGGAGGAGGTCCTGAGGAGGTATGGCTACTCAGCGTGGTCGTATGAAGAATACAAAAGGATACAACTACATAGCGTGGTCGTAGGAAAAATACAAAAGGATATGACTATGCAACATGGTGGTAGGAAGGGATCTGACTACGCAATGTGGTCGAGGAAGAAAGCATAAAGATACAACTATGCAGCGTAGTTGTAAAAAGCGAGGAAGAGAACAGGCGCAGAGAAACTCACCAAGACCGAGAAAGAGAGACTGAAGGAGGAGGGAGAGGACAGCAAGCAGCGGTTGAAGACGGCGCAGGTGCTCTGGCGAACTCCTTGGCAATGAGGAGGCGACGACGCAGGCTCCAGTAGACTCCTAGGCGACGGGGAGGTGAAACATCAAGGACGGGGGAGCTGGGTGAGAGCAAGAGAGCTGGGTGAGAAAAAAGGTGAGGAAAGAGGACTACTCAGGCTTTTATAGCTAGGGAAGCCAGAGAGAGTCACTAAAAGATTCGGAGGCACACACGAGGTCAAAGGTAGGTGAAGGAGGAGATGGGGGAAGGTAGGGGAGGAGACAAGAGAGGAGCAGTCTTGCTAAAATGACAACATTTAATGCGACACAACAACATTTAATCTTGTGAAAACAATTCGTCGAGAGTGACACGGCTGGAGGAAGGAGAAGGTGAGCAGGGTTGACTGGTGGGGCCTGGTCAACACTCGGAAGGGTGGTCCAACCAAGGGGAGGTCATGACCCAAAGGGTGGTCGAGACCGGTCTCTAGGATCACCGGAGGTCTCGGGACCACCTAGGAGGTTTTGCCGCGGAGAGGAGGTCTAAGCGAAGGGAGGTGCAGGACCGAGGAGAGGTCAAATGAAAGGAGGTCTGAACAAAGGAGACACGGGGCGACACAGAGAAAGGAAAACAACACCGAGGAACTCCAGAACCCAAAACAAACCAAACTTTTGATTTAGTTGAAGTTTGATTTAGTCATTTTGAAACACCTTTAATTCTAAAATCTCAAGTTAAGCTTTAGAACTTTCATCAAAACCAAATAGTTCTTTTTTATTTTGAAAATTTCAAGAAGACCCGAAAAGCAGGGGATATTCTGAGAAGGGAGGCTCAAGGTTACGACATCTCTGGCGATGGGGAGCTACAAGAAGGTCTTGCGATTAACTTCGCACACATCTTTGAGATGGAGGAGGAGGAAGGAATTAGGCGGGATTCACCGAGTTGGTTGGGATCGGCGGAAATGGTGGCGGCGGCGGAAATGGGGAAAAGGGCACTGGGCTTGATTCACCGAGAGATAATCAATGTTAAGTAGGGGAATAACATGATTGGTGAGTGGAACACGTTGTGACGCACTCGAGTTGAGCTCGAACTCACCGGTGTGACGGGAACGCGTTGGTCCAGATCTGGGTGCGTGCCGAAGATGAAGATGAAGTAGTGCGATTGCGCTACGGGGCTCCAGAAGCTACGTTGAGCAAAGGAGAAGGATGAGTGAAGCTCAAGAATCGAAATGATGTACGCGCCGTGGAAGAAGAAGCTCACTAGAGCGGCAAAATTGCAGAGGCGTGCTCATCGGTGTCAAGGATGAGGCACACGTTCCTGTGAAAATACTGAGCGAGAAGCTCAGCTTTGCACGAAAATGGAACGAGGGCGAGCTGAGGAAGAAGATGACACAACTAGGGCTTAAGTACAACTGAGTTTGGCGCTAGAAGAATGGCGAGAAGGCGGTGGGTGCGCCAAAAACTCATGGCTCGCTCTGGTCACCCTGCCCACGTGGCAAAAGGGTGCCGTCAGGGGGTTGCTAGCATGGGCGTGGTAAGGCGGAGGCAACGGGAGCAGGTGGAGCACGAAACGGTGAGGTGGAAGAAGCCTTCTGACGGGTGGGGCCATGTCGTTAGCGAGAGGGAAACAGACGTTGCGCTGGGTTGGAGCAGGGCACGAAGAAATGGGCCGTGATGGGTTTCGGCCCAATAGGGGCAGCGGGGAAAAGAAATAAGTTTAAATTTTTCCAGAAAAGACTGAGGGTTTGCCGAATTGTTAAACCTAGCAAATGGGCTCCAAAATTTATAAATTTTTTTGTTCAGGCTCTTGACACAATGTAGTTTATTTTGTAAATTTTTCATAATTTTATTGTTTCTATATTTTTCTCTAAAATTCTTTCAAGACGTTGTTTGTATGCAAATTCAATAATTGATTTATGAAAATTTTCAAAAACGCGCTCAAAATGCTTCCTCATTCTATTAACAGTAGATATATCCAACGTTTTGATTTTTGTGATGTTACAGATGGCCCCGCCGTTTTTCCGTTCACTCGGCTGCCTCAGTGTGCGCTGTGCTGCCAGCTACCCAATCCGCAGATACCCGCAGCCGTCGTTGTTGGGTTAGCCGTCCGCCGTTGGAGCCCAAGTCGCATGGCTCCCCGGCTGGGGCAAACAGAGGAGAGGAAGTAGAGGATGGCGTCGTCATTGTTCTTAGTTGCTGGCCATCTTCCGTAAACACGTCTGTCAATTGTTTGACTAATGTTTGAACCAATACTGTCGCTGCATATAGTACTATTTGCAAGTGATTGATGGTGAGGCTACTATTTATATCTCCACCTCTTCCGTTCCGATTTTTTTACTAATGATAATTAATATTTCCGGAATTAAAGAAGTAGGAAAGCTGGGCTGATAACCAGAGATCTAACAATGACGCTGTTCTAAACAAAATGTCCGGACATGGACGCACTCGCGTGCGACGTCCGCCCCTCGACGCTATCCAACACAGCGTCCTCGCACCTGCGCCAAACTCCCAAAGAATCCAATGTATTTTGGTTTGGCTTGACCCTTATAAACCACCCGCCGCCGCCCTCCGTGCCTCCGTGTGACCGTCGCCACTGACGGTTGGCCGCCGCCGCCCTCCGTGTGGCCAGTACGTGCCGCTCGACTTGAGGTCGCCGCCGCTCACCGCACGGCACTGTCCTCTGAGTGGACGGCGTCACTCGGCGGTTGGCCGTCGCCGCCCTCCGTGTACCGGTGCTCGCCGCGAGGCCGTCGCCACTGCCCGCACGCTTGGTGTGCCTATGCCGTTCCTCTCCGCTGTACGCACAGATGTGCTAGTAGTTAAATGTGGTTCAAGTGCAATTATCTCTATTTAATTAATTGATCGAGGAACACAACTGTTAATATACTTGAAGATATGATGCTTATTGATCCACAATAGAAGAACTGAGAATTAATTCCGTAAATTATTTGATACCAGTTCGTGCTGTTATATCGAACTCAGATTAGGGGTCCACTTTGTGTACAAACTCAAGGTCTGAGAATGAATTTTGGAAGTGTTTAGGCTCATAGTTTTATTGCAGCTAGAGAATTCGTTAGTCATCAGCATTGCTTATCAACTAAATTGCTCTTTACAAACACTATCCTTGAATGAAACTTGGTAATATTGTAAATTCTTTCAGGTTTCATAAAAGGAGGTGTATATGGGAATCGAGTACTACTTTGTTAGGGGTACTCAAATTTTAAGCCTTTTGTCGCTCCCATTCCCGCGAACGAAAATGAATTGGGTCGACGGGTCTGAGAGTGTTTTGCGGGCTGCTCTTTCATTTGGGCCAGTGAGCTCTGTTTTCTTCTGAGGGTTGCTATTTAGCATCGGCCGACTGTTTTGTGCACTCGGCTTTTGCATATCTGTTGTAACACCGAACAGGTCCACATCAAACGCAGGCATCAACTTGAAGGACTTATTTTTTAAAAAATAATATTAATTTAAAAGATAATTAAAAAAAATAGTCAATATTTTTTTTTTATAAAATAGGTGTCTGTCGCCATTTAACCTGACGATAGGCTCCTGTCGCCATTTCAACTGATGATTTGCATTGAAGAGTGTGCAAATCACCAGTTGAAATGGCAACAGAAACTCGTGGGTTTCAGTCGCCTGTTCAGCGGCGGTAGGAACTGATTATATATACTCCTAAAATTCGGTGAAAAAATCATTTTAATTCCGAAAAAAAGAGAAGAGAAAGGAGGAGAGGGGAGAAGAGATGTAGCAAAGCTCTGCCGGTTACTAGCAGAGGAGAGGGAGATGGAGCAGCAGATCAGGTAGCCCATTTTGCAAGTAAATATTCTTGCAACTTTGTACATAAATTCGAAACCTTGTAGGTTAGCAAATAAAAATAGTAACATATAATTCAATGGATTAGATAATTTTAGTTGTATTCTTTGTTTGATGTGGTGCATCATTTTAGTACATGTATAGTTTAGTTCATCGTATAGATATTATTTATATTGCGATTACTTGAGCGATTTAGAATAAATCAGCAAAAACACTAAGAAAAGCATGTATGTTTTCATTTTTACAAGATAAATATTTTGTTAATGCCAAAAATACTTTTAAAACCAGAAAAATAGGAAGGCATCTCTAAAAATAGCAATATACCTATTAAAAATCTATACAATCTGTAGAGTAGGTAAATAGGGTAGGTAGAGCTTAATCAAAATAATCCCAACTTAATTTTGATTTCCATTTGTGCCTGGTAAAAATTCTGTTATTGCCGAAAATACTTTTTAAACTAGGAAAATAACAAGACATCTCTAAAAATTCTCTAAGTAATCTAGAGTAGGTACATAGAGTATGTAGAGCTAAATTAAAATATTGTGAACTTAATTTTTGTTTCCATTTGTACACGACAAATATTTCATTAATCCTGGAGATACTTTTTAAACAAGAAAAGTAGCAAGATACCTATTAAAAATCTAAAAAATTGCAGAGTAGCTAAATAGGGTATGTGGAGCTTAATCAAAATAATCCTAACTTAATTTTTGTTTCCATTTGTGCACGGTAAATATTACATTAATCTTTGAAAATACTTTTTAAACTAGGAAAATAACAAGACACCTCTAAAAATTCTCTAAGAAATCCAGAGTAGGTACATAGGGTATATAGAGAGAATTAAAAATTGTGAACTTAATTTTTGTTTTCATTTGTACACAGTAAATATTTCATAAATCTTGGAGACACTTTTTAAATAAGGAAAGTAGCAAGATACCTATTAAAAATTTATAAAAATTACAAAGTAGCTAAATAGGTTATGTATCCCAAATTAATTTTGGTTTCCATTCATGCACGATAAATAATTTGCAAACAAGGAAAATTGCAAGGTACCTACAAAAATTCTATGAAAATTTCAGAGTAGCTAAATAGGGAATGTGGATGTTAATTAAAACATTTTGAACTTAATTTTACTTTCCATCTGTACACGGCAAGATACCTCTAAAAAATTATATGTCAATACAGTTTTGTGCAGATCAGTTTCCGATGTGTCGCTAATCGTGCAATAATTGAATTAATTAGATATGTCACTTCTTATTACTTTTTGTATATGTTTTTTAATATTTACAATATATGCACTGAATTTTTAGGTATGACAGACCCAAGCGACGCTGCGTAGTGACTATACAAGTTGCTTGACTCGGCCATTGACATGCATCACCGTAGCTGCCTCAGTACCATCCAAGTTGGGCTTGTGGAAGCTCCGAATTGGGCTTGGATTATTGGGCTTCTCTCCCCTTGCTTGACCCACATGAGCTTATCCTCCATTGATTTGGCTTTGGCCTCCCTTTTGGTTCCAAAGGCTTCACAATGTTCAAACCTGAGAATGCACAAAACATTTGCATGAGGTAGTATCCAATTCTCATGGACAACACAAGGAAACTCATTAAGAAACAAATGCACCTGTTGATTAAGAAACTTGGCTCTTGCTATAGTCCAAGTCATGAATAGTGCAAGACGTGAATATTACCGCCATGAACAGTAACTCCGAATAGTCCCTAGGCCGAGACTATATATTGAGAGTTAGACCCCCATTGTAATATTAGACCAGTTTATGCATAAGAATTGAAACATAGCTATTGCTTGTTCTTTCTAAACCAGAGTTCATGCGAGGACTTTGAGAGAGAACTAGGCGATTCATTGATTCGTTCTGCAATTCAAGGTCAAGCCGTCGTTCCATTGGGAATTGGGGACTTGGTGTTCGTCGTTCGTGGTCTCGCGACGAACAATTATCAGGTGTGTTTTGGGCGTATTTCAAAGAGTTGAGGGTTCATGCATTGGCACAAGTGTTCAGCTAGCGACATCGTCTACTTCGCATCAACTATCCACAGATCCTTGCCGAGAAGATCAGGCTTCCCCTGTATCATGTACTCAATTGTAGTCTGACTACTTTGGATGGACTCACGTTTGTTCTTAATCCTTTCGTTGTAGATTGAGAGCGGCAGGCCTCCTTCCACTAGCAAGGATGGTGGAGGCGACGTGTGAGGACGACTAGGACCGCACGGGCGGTGGTCGTACGTCGAGGTGCTTTCCGTACAACTAGTGCCTCCTAACGGCACTAGTTGACCAGTGGAGGCCGAAGACGCAGACGTTCCACCTCCCGTGTAGGGAGATGACGCCGACACTTCAGAACGTGACCTTCCTGGCCGGGTTACCCTGTGAGGGATTCCCCTTGGTGGCGCATGACGTCCCAGGCATGTGGCGCAAGGCGGCGACATGGGCATGGAGGTGGCTGTCGGGACGGGCACGGGCAAAGGCTAAGCAGGAAAGGAAAAGGAAGAAAGAGAAAGAAAGGAAAGAAAAAGAAAGAGAAGGAGAAAGGAAAAAGGATTTTCGGCCCAAGAAAAATGAAATAAAATTCTGAAATTACATTTCGCAGAAAATTCAAATAGAAATTTGAATTTTGAGTTTCAGCTGAGATTTGAATTTGAGATTAATTCAAATTGAGAATTTGAATTCAAAATTGGCCAAGAAAGGAATTGATTTTGGGAATAAAGATTTGAATTGAGAATTGGAATTTCGATTTTGATTTGGAGTTGAACTGTGATTAGGGGTTTGATTTGAATAGTAAATATATAAGCAAGAACTCTACATTAAAAGCCAACACTTTGAAATTTAAATTAAATTAAATTTTACAGGAAAGAAAATAAATTTTGGGAAAAATAAAAAAAGAAATAAAGAGCACTCAAAAGAAAAACAAGAAGATCTTGAAAAAGGAAATCCAAGATGAACCCAGAAAATTGAATAAAATAATTTTTATTTCATTGAAGTTTGATTTACTTATATTAAATTATTTTTAATTTATGAAAGTTCAAATTAAGCTTTGACAAATCAAGAAAATTCAAATGATTATTTTTATTTTAAAATTTTCAAAAAAGCCCAAAAATTGGGATGTTACATAAGCCTAAAATTGCAGTATCAAGTGATGTGCAATTCTAGTACAGCTCTACTGTAACTTTTAGTTCTATTTGTTTTTTGTTTTTTGTAATTCTGGGTTCACCTCGATTTACTTTTGTCTAGTTTAGATTTTTTTTTTTTTGTATTTGTAGGATTCACCTACATTTACTTTTGTCTAGTTCAGAATTTTTTTTGTCTCAACACACAAACATATGGTATCCATTAGATTAAAATTCTACGGTTAAGAAAGGTGGTGATGGATAAATAAATTTCAGATAAGCTGAGGCAGACGTTCCCTATAGAAAAATAGCAGAAATCAAGAAGTGCAGTGGGACACAAAACGCAATTCCCAGACAAAAGGCGGTTCCATCTTTTTGCAAACGATCCGAAGACTGGGGTGTTCCACTCAAGGAACCTGTATAAGATAGGAAATAGCAAGGCCATCAGGAAGGCCAGGCAAAAGTGGAGACTGAGTTCGGCATCTTTCCTTACGTGAGTTTCTTGACCTGCGCTTGTTTGGTGTGACATCAGGTTGCATGCTCATCTTTGCTCCAGGAACAAACTTTCTAGCATCAACAACAGTTTTAAGACCAGTGTCCAATCTGCAGTAGTAGGAAACAGACTCTACCTAAAAAATGCAATGATAAAACAAGTTCGCAAGTTATGTTGGCATAAAAGCAAAACACTGCATTGGCAAAAAAAACTGGAACACAGCAAAACCTCAAATGATATTTAGTTATTTACTAACAGTAAAGTTTGAACCCAAACAACTTGCCTACTAATCCTAATTTTAGCCACACATAACTAACTAAAATTCGATGGTAATGTTGTCAAATCATCTGTGAACAGAGGAATTGTGAAATGGATGGGCATGACTTACCATATATCCTTTCATCATCGTGCAAATTTCTATACTAATCTGAACAGCAGAAGAAGACAGTAAGCTCAGTCAAAACAAGATCAAATTCACTTTTGGTGCTATCAGTAGCATCAGTAACTGAGATTCCAATATTGCTCTGACGAACAGACTTACCATCCAAAAATTCATATCCAACCATTGCACTTGACACCTAAACATAGTTCTGAGATTTTTATATAACATGAGGGTTGGATTCGCAACAACAAATTAAAACAGCAATTCTGTAAACAATAAATTTGCAGAAAGATATCTCTAGCTTCATGAGACAGAACCAGCAATAATGAACATTACTCTCAAGACAGGAATAGGACTTGGGAAGAGATAAAAAAATTCCATTGATATTCAACCAAAGCTCACTTTTGGTACGTACCAAACCCCACATTGAATTGGCAGGGAACACATTCAAGCCTAGTTTTCTAAGTCTCCCACATATATGCTTTGGAATTGCCATTGGGCATTCTGAAGAGAGACAAAAAAAAATACAAATACAAACTCTTGAGATTATAATTATTTGGAAAAGAATTCTAAAGTGAATAAAAATATGACATCAATATCAAATAAAAGACAGGGGACATGGTTGAAATCACAACAATTTGAGACATCTATCTAACTAACACAGCAGCTAGTGCTTAATCGCAGTACTCTCCGAAGCCTGGAGGGACGACGAACTTGCCTCGAGGGGCTACGCGGACAAGGCTCCACATCGCCGTGAGGCGCGATTCGCCGTCTTCGCCTGCAAGGAGGGAGTAGAGGTCAGGGATGGTGATGAGGACATCCCTACTACTACATATTCCACTACAAATGTGCATGAGGTTGTTCATGAAACACCAAAAGGACCAACGACTAAAGCAAGAGCTAAACTTCTAAATCAACAGGTGCTTTTGTTTTCTTAATGAGTTTCCTATTGTCTTTGATGAGAATTGGCTACTACCTCATGCAAACAGTTTGTGCATTATCAGATTTGAGCATTGTGCAAACTTTGGACCCGAAGCATTGGAGAAGCATCATGAAGAAGACAACCACTATTGCTACCAGGGCCAAGAAGGAGTTGGTATGCTGCTGACCCAAGAAGGTCAAGGCCATTCGCATCCATGGGGTTGCCCCAAGTGGTGGCACAAGGAGAAAGCCCTCCACATGGCCGAGGCCCAATCCGCAAGACACAAGTCCAAGCTTAAGCTACAAGCGAAGACCCAACCACATGAAGAACCGGCCCAAGGTGGAAGGGAGGCCACGTCCAAGTCCAAGTCAGGGCTGCCATGCGTCACAAGAGATACGGTGGGTTTTCTTGAGTTCTCTCAAAAACCGGTTGGAATGTATCCCTTAGATCATTATTATTCAAAAATAACAGATTGCAAATTGCTCTTGTTCTTCTTTGTTGGCCGAACCAACTTGAAGGGGGAATTGGGAGTTCCAATCAATATCGTTCAACATTTTCGCCATGAATTGAGAGCACGATAGATTTCACTCGGTTGTTAGTGAAATCGGTATGTGTGTGATTTAGCGAATTAATGAATGCTAACTCTTGCATTGGCAACGGGGGATTACTATGATTCATCAAGTTCCATGTGAGTATCTTGATCTTACGTCGAGAAGATCAGGCGACCTCGTATCAGATGGCGACCACCAACATGGCAGAGATGCGCCAGAGCGTCCCGGAGGCATCGAGGTACTTGACCCACGATGCGACGGCGAGCGCCTCTGTGCTGAGGCCGAAAACTACCCCGTCCAGCACTGTGACGGCACGCGCAAGCACCACATCTGTCTCGCGGTTGAGGCCGGTAGTGAGAAAGGGGGAAGGAAGACCGACTAGTTCGGACGAGGCCCCAGACCGCGTGGTGGCGCGATTCGCCATCTCGCTTGCGAGGAGGGCGGAGGTCGAGGATGGCGATTTGGATCTGAGGCGGAGATACAACTCGATAACAGGGGTGATGAGGAAGGTGAGGAGGAGGAAGGAGGAGGACACCGTGGTCGACAGGGGTGAAGGGGTCGAGTTTGTGGTTGTGGAGCTCGCGGTGGCGCGTGCGGAGGACAATGGCAACGTCCTCGGCGGAGGAGCGAGGCTGGATCTAAGGAGGGGGCGAATAATCTAGAGAGGACAACACGTGCGAGAACACGTGCCGAGCAAAGCCAGCATGCGAGACGAGATTCGTCGTCTCCGCCTGCGAGGAGGGAGTGGAGGTTAGGGATGGCGAGGCTGGATCTGAGGGTGATGAGGATTAAAACCTCTATGTATTACTTTAATACATAATAAAAGACCATACGTCTTCACGGTCGTAACCCCTAAGGCTAACGACCACACTGGTCGTAAGGATTCCAAAGTTACAAAATGGGTACCCTGGTCGGACAAGGTCCTGTGCCTAGTCTCCAACTAGGTAGCTGCTCAGAAAAGCTATGAACTAGTGTATAGATATGATTCCAGGTATATTCTTTACTGTGTGATGAACAGAACACATGCTGTATGCTCCATACCACGCAATATTACACAGTCCTAAGACACTGATAATAACCACCATACGGTTGAGTGCCTCACAGACACTTAATCGCAGAGTAGTTGGTACATTATCAACCGACGCCTCGCTCCGACCAGTCACGACGCTTGACCAGGGATGCCTTCTCCAGGAGAAACTGACACCTCTACAGAAGTTATTTAAGGGAGGAGCGTAGAAGACAAAGGAGAGAGGGATGGAAGTTAGGAAAATCTAGACAAGACCATCCGACATTGCAAACCGCATTCTCTGTGTAATTAGGATTAGTCCTTTGCCTGGTCTAAGGCACCCCCTGTAAATCCAATTCATATCAATAAAGAGTAGTCCCATTCTATCCCAGGAAATATCGCGTCATTTTCCTCTTTTATTTCGTAAGATTGGCGACTCGATCGTCGACAGCTGGCGCCGTCTGTGGGGAAGAAGACACAACTTTCCTGAAGAAACTCTCCGCTCATCAAATCCTCGCTCATTCCTCATAATCGCTCATGCCACTATGGCCGGAGTTTGGGACGAGGAGAATTGGTTCGACCTGGTGGACTACACCGACCTCGACATGGAAGGATGCATCCGCGCCATGCAAGAAAACGGCATGTCATCCTCCTCCTCCTCCGCCGGTTCGCACGTCGCCGACGTTAGCAAAATCGGCCGGATGGATGAGGATCCACCTGTACGACAAGTGGCGTTTTCAGCCATTCCGACCAGCTCGGAATGTCCAAAGACCACTCCAAGCCCGGTCCTTCCGACCGACAAAACAGGTGATGAAAAATCAGCATCACAACTCGAGAATCTTTATACTCTCAACGAAATCATGGCTGAAAGGTACTCAGCTACGGCTTCCGGCGATTCTAGGAGCCAACCGACACCTGGTAACGGTGTCAATGAAACCTCCACTAGTCGTAGGCCAAGTGGGGATGATAAGACTCAGCATACGATCGGCAGTTGGCCGGATCAGGCTGAGCTCACCAAGAAGACATCAGGAGGTGCTCATCTCCGACCGCTCTCCGTTATGGAAACTCCTAGTAGAAGCACTAGAAGGCTCTCCATTAGTTACAATGGAAGCTCATCAGAAGATCGCTGCTGGAGGCACGAGGTCAATGCGATCGAAGATGTAAATCAAGATGCCTTGCACGGTCCTACACACTCTGCCACGCCACCACATGTTGGTAGAGATGTTGCGGTCCATCAAGCACAAACTTTCAGAGGCAACATAACTGATCGACGTCCATCAGTTAACTCACCTGGCTCTGCCCCACTAAGAGTAGCTGATCGGACAGAACAAACCAGGAGGTCGGGGGGAGGTTCAGATCTTCGAACACTAACTACCAGCATGAATCCTTCAAGACCTTCGGTAATGGTACAAAACCTGCAATGTGTCCAGGATATGTTGAATAACTCTAACCATGTTCTGGCAGAGACCCGGAGTTTTGTATGCAGCTCGTAGGTCAAGTATCGAGATTCTTGGTGACCATGAAATGAGCGGAAGCATCCGAGAATAGAGAACTTCACAAAGTCAAACTATGACTTCTCTCAACGTTCCTCCCTCAGAAGAGGGCAACATGATCGAATCGGAGAACCATCGATACCAAGGCCTCCTCGGCGATTGTGGATATCATGGGGATATGCCCATGATCTTAGGATGATGAAACAATTGGCAATGTGGCTTTTGGTTTGAAGTTTCAAGTGTTTTCGACAAAGTTTCAGATCTGTCAGGTCAGCGGCGGTCTGACCGACTTTTGTGCTGAATGCTGATATAAGTGGTGAATTGATTTTGGGATAGGTCATATCCATATGTGTTAATGCATATATGTTGCATATTGCATGTTTTGGCTAACGTGGGTCAAGTTGTGAAGAACTTGTTCCGGATTCGTGTTGCTTGTCTATTGTCGTGCGGTGGCTTGCGAGTCAACGACGGTCAACGGCGAGGAGGATCGTGACTAAGCTTGGAGAGTGAGGTCGGAAGCGATCATGGATGCGGGTGAGGTCAGGTGACTCAAGCATGGCGCAGAATGGACAAGGATGACCGAACGGGCAGTTCAGTGCAACTGGTTGGATCAAGTGGCGCGGGAGTCGTTGCAAGTGCTCAGTGGTGCCGGTGGGATCCGGACGGGAGAGACTTGACGATATGGAGCCGTTGATCAACCTACACGTGGCGAAGCATGGGATTGCTTCAACTGGAATGGACTCGGTCTTTTGGAAAGGATCGAGAAGGGGTATTTTGGTAATTTCACCAAATACCGCCTTGGTGACCTTTTGACTAAGCCGCGGTGCGGGTCGGCGCATGGTAAAGCGGTTTAGATCAATCGACGATGAAGACGACGCTTTGAGATGCGTGCGTGTATGTTCCGTTGTTGTTGGGCCTTAACGGAAGCCCGTTAGATTTTTAGGGTTAGGGTTGCCCTATAAAAAGAAGCTGAGATAGAATATTCAGGTGGGCTCTGCCCTGCAAAGAAAAGCAGAGGCTTTAGGTTTTGGGCGTTTTTTTGGTGCGCCCTGTATCCCCTGGGAAAGTCCAGCTTGTGGCGGCGGCTGTGTTCTGTGAAAACCAGCGTCGTTTTTGTGTAGCGCCCGGGAGTCTAGAAAGAAATCGCTAGGGGCGGCGGCCAGAAAAACCAAGAAATGCAAATCTGAGGTTCTGAGTTGTTTCTGTTTGATTTGATGTTTGGAGGCAGTTGCTTTTTCTTGTGGTTCAATGCTCCCGTAGAAAACCGGATTAACTTTGATTGCTAGTCTCTTCAGTGTGTGTGCATCCGTTTTCTTTTTGTTGAGTTTTTCTGTAGCTGTGTGCGGCGGCCTGTTCCCTCGTGGAAACGAGACAGCCAGCCCTGGCGGCTTGAATCCTTATCTCCTCATCAATCTTGAGTCTTTTGTGCGATCCTCGGTTTCTTTGCTTGTGAGAGAGGAAAATAGAACCGGATCTTACGTGATGCATTTGCAGCTAGAAAAGCAAAAATACATGTCGGCAAACTGTTCTATCTTAAAAAATTGGATCTAGGCATTTCTTTGTTGTTCTTGTTCTTCGGTTTGTGATCTCACATCTTTTGCATTGGGTTTGATATTTGTTTACTGCCCTTGTCCGGTTCTTTGCAGTTTTGATTTCCTTGATTCGATCCTTCTCCCAGCAGCTTAGCTGTGTCCTCGTTCTTGGTCCAGAGAAAAAGTTCCTTGGTGGCTCCGCACTATTTGGGGGAAAGGAGATGATCTAGGTGGTCGCATTACAATTCTTGATTTGATTTTTGTAGAAGCGATCGGCCCTTTTGTCTCTTCTTGGCGTGTGTGTTTTATGGTGAGTTGGGTTGGCGAGCGAGGTTCGGTTTGTTGAGGATTTGATCGCCTGTTTGAGAGCTCGAGAGAAATCTTCTTGGCGGCGGCTTGTTCATCGCAGAAATAGGAGCCTGAGCCACTATGAGGCGTTGGTCGCTTTTGCAATGAATTAATTTTTATTTATTGCCTTGGCTTGCATTCAATGATTCTACTTGCTGTGAGTTGTGATTTTGGACATGTTGCGCGTGGCTTTGAAGAAAACAGGGTAGGCAGCTTTTAGATGTGAGGTTTGTGTAAGACTCAGGATTAACACTCCCAAATCCTCTGTGCATTTCTGAACTAGTCCCATGATCAGTAGCTAGTTCACACAGTAAACAAATATGGTAACATCCATAACTCGTATAACTTTATTAATAACTGACAGAGTTTATTACAAAAGAGGCTTACGAGCCAACAATAAAGAACACAGCGGAAAACAAAGAAGTCGTAGTAGAGTCCAGTTAATCTGCCACAGGCAATCGACTGGGATAGCGGCCTAGTCGTCGAGATCCACACCGATGGTGAAGTCCTTCTCCTCTGAAATTTATTTGCACAAAGCAAGTATGAGCACAACTACTGTGTTTCGCAAGTTACACCGTCAAATAACGAGGATGACATGCATACATGGGTATCTCAAAGGAAGGCTTAATATGGTTGATTTGCATAAAACAACATTTTCTTTAAATACTTGTACTAAGTTCCAAAGCAGTTACAATAGCTAAAGTTCATTTTCTAAATCTCAGTTTTAAGTTGGATAATCATTCATCACAATTGGTGAAGGATTCTCTCACATCACAAGGCTTCCGCCCAAGTCCCATTTGGATTGAAATCCAAAAACAAGATTATCAAAGTCTTTTGAAATCAAAACCAAGGTCTAACTTTGAGTGGCTTTGCTAAGTATGTCCTTGATCGTGGACACGGCTATTCGAATAGTTCTTAACACTCTGCAGAGGTTGTACAGCTTTACCCACATGACATGATTTCTCTAGTTTGTCTGGCATCCGTCGATACCACCGCTCACTACCTTAGGTAAGCAGTCTAGAGCACGTGCCAAGGCCTTTACAATCGTCATCCCATCGTAGTTATGCCTCGCTAAGGTTTCGCTATCGTGAGGCTTCGCGCAAACGATAACCCCTCTTGCGCCGTGTGAGTATTAACAATAAGTCTTCGCGACACCCACACAACCGGATGGCACAACCACATTGAAGCGTTGCAAATTAGTTAGCCAGGTCCTGCCCATACAGGACATGTGGTAGTACGATTGTGGCTTAGCAAAAGCGGCTCTCAGGCCGGTCCTTAATCGACTTGGCGACTTCCAAAACAATCCACAGGCCTCAACCATTCGTTGCATTGAGCCCGTGCATAAACTGCACCCACCAACCATCCATTTCACCCAAGTACAAACCATCTTTTGATTTTATTTTGTTTTCAAAATCATTTCCAAGAGTCCATGGTAAAACAATACCATAGTTTAATTTTAAACAAGATTTGAATCATTGGCTAAATTTCCCAAATCAAACACTTTTGGATCTAAGCATTGCTAAGCATAAAGTTTTTCAATCAAACACATCTTGTTAACACTATCGTATTAACAAGAGTTTTATCTAGAGGCGACAAGGTATGAGAGATTCAATGCTCAAGATTTGTCAAGCACGAGACCGAAGAAGTGAACCATCCGTCTTGTGCTCATAATCCAATAATCAAACTCCAGCAATTATGTAATCCTTTACTCCAATATTAAATAGTCTAATATCCACAATATTAGTCTATTTCTATAATCGACCTCCATCGATCCAACATCCAATAATGCTCTAATTCTATAATCGACATCCATCGATCCATTATTCCTTAATGAATTATTTCTAATAATTCAACACCCAACAATCCGATGATTATATAATATAAATTTTGATATTCCGATATCCAATGATTATCTATTGCTATAATCTATTCCTCGATAATCCATTATCAACAATTATCTACTCCTAGAATCTAAACAAGTTTTATTTCTAAAATCCCACCAAGAGCTAATCCTACAATCCAACATCCAAGCCCGTCAATATTCTATAATGACTACTTCAATCTTAATAGTCCAATCTCAATAATTAACTATTTCTACAATTCAATATCCATCGATCACTTATTTCTACATTTGTCCATAATGCATTCCTATGATTCAATCTCCAACAATTGTTTCTTTCCTATAATCCAATAGTCAACAATTGTATATAATTGTATTATCAATATCTAAGAATCATGTATTCATATAATGTAATATCCGATGATCATGTTATTCTATAATCCATTCAATATATGTCTCTATAATTCAATTTCGACAATTCCATCTTTGCAATATTTATCAATAGAATATTCCTATAATCCGATATTCAACGATCATGTAATCTTATAACCCAATATTTTCGATTTACGACTCCAAGATATAACACACTTGGAATGGTTCTCCAAATGGTCTATACCGACAATAAATGGCTATACAATGAGAATAGGAATAACTATAAAGCTTAAAAGCAGGATTTAAATTACTAGAATATAAATACGCATGCAATAATAATTTAAAACAGAAATTAAATAATTTAAAATAATGGGTGCAAATATGGTCAAGAGTGTAACTTGCCTTGTTTGATTAATCTTTGTTCTCAAGCGGTGTCAAAATCCGATCGTCCAAGTTAATTGAAATCTATCTGGCGTAAGCGATCCGAATTCAAATAATATTCAAATAAAATCCAAATAAAATCCAAAAAAAATATAAAATAAATACTTCTAGGAAGGTATCGACTTTCTATGAATTTAGAAAGTTGAATCGAAGGAATCGGAGTTCGTATGAGGGAGAACGAATTTGTAGAAGTTTAAATCTCAAAAAAATAAAAAGGGGATGTATGTGCTTGAATGGCACTGTAGCTTGCCATGCAACGTGAATAGTAACCAAGTGCATGGAGAAATGGCGACGCCGGACGAGAGGAAAGGAGTGGTGGCCGGCGAAGCACTAAAATGGAATCTCGGGAGTGAGACGGACCTAATGGTGGTGGTCGCGTCACTGGCAAAGGTTTGGTGCTGCGGCGGCGCGCAAAATAGTGTTGGATGAATAGTAGCACCAATGAGCCGGGGGTGTTTCAGGGAAAAGGAAGGGAGCACTGCGTAGAACGTTGCGAGGCGAAGCCAATGACGTGGACGATGTCATCGGGGAATCAAAGACGGATCAAAAATGACGACGTAAGGTGGTTGATCGTTGGCGCAAATTTTTTGCTTGAGGCGAGATAGTGGGGCGAATTCGAGGATATGAAGAGAAAGCCGAGGGCACGCGGCGTACGGTTGGCTCGGCGAGATGACCTTCGATGATGACCTGATCGACAGAGAAGACCTTCTACGGCGAACATCGGCGTTCGGGCAAGCGGAGAGGATTTAGCGAGTGAGGTTAGCGGCGATTTGAAGATGGAACCGTGGGGAACACAACGCCACCCCGGTTGTCGTGGAATGCGACGGTCGTCGTAAGTGGCGGCGACGCAGCATAAAATAGACCAAATAATTAACAGAAATTAAATTAAATCTAAAAATTATGAAATAAATACTAAAAATAATAGATGAATTTAGATGAATTTAGGAGAAGGAATCAATGGATTTAGACTTTGCAATTGAGAGAAGCGGATTTTGGAATAATTAAAAGGTGTATGTACAAAGCAAAGCACTCGTGACTAGCAAATTTCTCTTGTTCTTCATTCAAGATGCAAGTTTAACAGAAACAAATGAAAGGTGGCGGATTGCTCGACACGATGGTGCTTTCGGACCCCGCAGCGCCCTGAGGAGGGAAGCATTACGAAGAACGCGACATCGCGATCTTGCAGTATAGGAGGCGGTGTGGCGGAGCTAGCTCGACGGTGGCGCAATTTACAAAAAAAAAGCGGTCTATGGTTTAGATGGCGATGTTGCGTGAATCCAGCGGCGTTCCGACACCGGCGAGGGTGGAATGGAGAGAGGGATGACGGGATGTCGGTGCTCACCTCGGTTGTGGAGAAACGTGTACGGGTGGCGGAGGCGGGGCGACAATGTCGTGGCGGCTTGGGCTCCGCGGTGGCGCTGGCTCTCCGGCGATGCTCGGCGACGAGAGGGTGAGCACGGCGAGAACTCGTCGAGACGAAGCTAAGCGGTGTGGTCGATGGTGCCGGGCTCCACCGTAGAAGGCACTGTCGATCGTTGAGCGGGTTCGCTAACGTCGGAAAATCTTCGATTGCGGAGAGGAGAAAGGAGAGGAGCTAAGATTTTGGGGATGGATGAGTGATTGAGCAGCGCCCGGTGCTCCCTTTTATAGGGGCCGGGGAGGAGCGAGGGAGGAGATCGGGCGCGCGGAGACAACGACGACCGGTTCAAAATTCCCGTGAATGCGAGCGTGATTGATAGGGAAATGGCCGGGGATGGGGGAGGAGTGATGAGAGGGATTGATTGCCATAATTTTCGTGAAGAAAGGTGGAGAGAATCACGGGATTTGGAAGCTTTTAGTGAGCCCTCTAATGGCGTCGGCCACAACTTTTGAATGTTCTGGACAAAAGCTACGGGAGAAAAACGATTCACTTGGGGAAGAAAGAGAAGGTAAGAAGGGAATAAAGGAAAGAAAGAGGGCATTATGATCAAAGAAAGAGAAAAGGAGAAGTGGTAGTGCATGCTTGAAGAATTTGCAAGTTAAGCGTGCTATGCGCTGGAGCAATAAAAAGATGGGTGACCCGCCGGGAAGTAGTGTCCCTGCGCGGTAAAAAAATATTTTTTTTATTTTTTTCCTTCGAATTACTGTAGCAGAAGCAATAAAATCAAATACATTTTTAGAAGATAGCAAATAGAGTCCAAAAATTCTAGAAAAATTCACAAAAATTGCTAGAATTATTTTGGACTTAATAAAATATTTCTAACTTAAAATTGTTAATAGTTTTTGCACATAATTTGTTTTAGCTTTAAAATAATTAGGAAAGCTTTTAAAAATCTAGAAATTACTTAAAATTTTACTTTTCACTTTAAATCCAATAAAATCTCAGAAAATTCCAAAAATTTTCATTTTGACTTTAAAACCAAGAAATCAAATAATTAATTTTTCTTTTCTCTTCTTTTAACAAAGAAAACTCTTTTTAAATTACGAGAAAATGAAGAAAGAATTTTGACGAGTAAAAATCCAATAAAATAATATCTTTATTTATTTCTATTAATTTTAATTTTGGTAACATAACTTTCGGATGTTACTGATTTGATTGGTGTGCGCCCATAGCTCCCATAAGATCGAGAAAAATTAGCGATAGAGCGTGGCGCGACTGTCCTCCCCTGAAGAAACTACAACCTAGGACGGCTTGTTGAGCGAATTAGTAGACCTGTAAAGAGGATTCCCTAGTAGCGGCTTGTATCCGGAGAAAACAGAGCACTTTATGCACAAACTGCTTTTGTTTCCCATTTCCTTGACTCTTGCGTGAGATGAGATCAGAGACTTGTTTTGATTTGTGCATGACTAGCAAGAGAATATACAAAATCTTAATGCATCCATTTTTGTCCACGAGTTTTTGTTCTAGCCATTAATTTATTTCTAGTTAGTACTTCTTTGGTTTTTACTCGTGCTCTGCCTTGAGAGGATGCTTTGAATTTTGTGCTTGTGGTTGTGAGAGGTTTTTGGTCTTTTGCTTTGGGGTTTGATCGGATTCAACACAGGTCATCCGCTGTGCCTGTATACAGATCTTCATAGCTTTTATTGCTATTGGAGTGAAAGTAGTGTTGAGTTCGATCGAGGTGAAAAATAGAGAAAGCGTCTATTCACCCCTCCTCTAGTCGCCTTTCCGGTCCTACAGCGATTCCGACCAAGGAGTCATGAGGGGAGAAGGCTATAAGCAGCCACTCCCTCACCGCATCGAGAAGAGCAACCGCTTGGACCAGACGATCTCCGGCATCGTCTAAATCAAGCAGGCGGTCGAAGGCATCATACCAATGTCTACGACTGGATCGGTACATCGGAGCTCCAACATTCCAATCTTAGAAACCAGTCTCCGACCGATGACAATCCGGCACCCTACCCTTCCAAAGAAGGCTCCATAAATCAATCACAGGTTGTTGAGACTTCTCTGCAGGGCTCCAAGCTGTGCGTTGGCCAAACAGGTTCCGACCGGACAACCTGGACAAGTTCAATGGGACTCAGAACCCATTGGAATTTCTCCAAATATATACCACCGCCATCAGGGCTGCTGGTGATGATGAAAATGTGATGGCAAACTATCTGCCCACAACGCTCGAAGGGTCTGCCCGGTCGTGGTTACTTAACCTACCAGTCGGATCAATCTACACTTGGGAGCAACTCTGTGACCTTCTAATTGCGAATTTCCAAGGCACGTACACCGCCCTGGAAAGGAGGATGATCTCCACTGAATCCGGCAAGGCTCTGATGAGACTCTCCATCAATACATCAAGAGATTCAGCCAGGTTTGTAATTCCATACCAGAAGTCGCAGAATCATCCGTCATCCAGACTTTCAAAACAGGTCTAAGGAATCGGCGGTTTACGACGGACATAGCAATGAACCCTCCATGAACAACCGTCGAACTTTTCGACGTGGCTGATAAATACGCCACTACTAGCGAAGCAATTGAGTGGTGTGAGGCCATTGATCGGAAGGATAAAATTCTCTAACCTGGTTTGGATAAACCGGAGAAGAAAAATAAGAAAGCTCTCAAGAAGAAGGAAAACCGTAGACCCGACGATAAAGAAGTCCTAGCTATCCCTAAAAAGTTTACGAAGGGTAAAAGGGACTATACCGGTCGAGGCAAAGCGAAGGCTCCGACCGAAGGATACAAGAAAAATAAGAAGTGGTGTCTACTTCACGTGAGCGAGGTGGCATGACCACGCACTGTTGATCCCGCGAAAAAGCTGGAGGATTACTATGCAGGTAAAGGACCACTCCCCATAATACAGGAACTCGGTGAAACAAGTTCCAAAAAGGACAAAGATGGCGACGAAGAAATGGAACACCAGGAGCCTCAACATATGGTCAACATGATCTTTGGTGGGTCTTCTTCGTATGAGTCAAGGCGTCATCTCAAGGCCATGGAGCGGGAGGTCAACCTCATAGAGCCTCCGACCATCATCAAGCCATCAAGGTGGTCGGACACCATAATCTCCTTCAGCAAAGAAGACTGCCCCATCCCTTCGACTCGACCAGGTAGGTTCTCTATTGTTGTTGAACCTACTATTAATAACTGTAGGGTTAAACGAGTCTTAATTGATAGTGGTAGTTCTTTAAACATTTTATTTGCGGGAGCTTTAGAAGAAATGCAAGTTCCCAAGTCCAAGGTGAAACCGGTGAAATATGCCTTTCACGGTATAGTTCCTGGTTCCATCGCTAAACTGATGGGACACATTTCCTTACCGGTCACGTTCGGAAGACCTGACAACTTCTGAAGAGAGAAGATTCTGTTTGATGTGGTGGATTTTGAGTCTGCATACAACGGAATCTTGGGTTGTCCGGCTTTAGCAAAATTCTTGATAGCCACGCACTACGGTTATCAAAGTTTGAAAATGCCTGGACCTAAGGGAGTCATCACGGTTCGAGGAGATTAGAAAATGCCTTATGTGTGTGATCGAAAATTCTTAGAACTGGTCGATGAACTTCCGACCAGAGAGGCTAATCCATCTACCGGGTAGGTCAAGCACTCGAGGCCAAAAATGACACTAAAACCATCCGACCAGACAAAGGAGATGCCACTCGACAAAGGCGCTTCTCCGGATAGCTCCAAGTTACCACCTGGGTCAGGAAACACTAACTCATCTACCCGAAAGATGCTGGTCGGGGCAAGACTCAACCCCAAATAGAAAGAGTCGCTTGTCTCCTTCCTCCGAGCAAATCAGGACGTATTCGCCTAGCAGGCGTCCGACATACCCGGAATCCCCCGGGAGGTGATCGAGCACATTCTAGCTCTCCAGCCTGACAAGAAACCGATCAATTTGTGTAGGACCGGAAAGGCGACTAGAGGGGGGGGGGGTGAATAGACGCTTTCTCTAATTTTCACCTCGATCAAACTCAACACTACTTTACTCCAATAGCTATAAAAGCTATGAAGATCTATATACAGGCACAGCGGATGACCTGTGTTGAATCCGAT